>JAJAGP010001792.1:0-109159 GCA_025084515.1 Ancistrus triradiatus | reverse complement strand
GTCTGTGTGTGTGTGTGTGTGTGTGTGTGTGTGTGTGTGTGTGTGTGTGTGTGTGTGTGTGTGTGTGTGTGTGTGTGTGTGTGTGTGTGTGTGTGTGTGTGTGTGTGTGTGTGTGTGTGTGTGTGTGTGTGTGTTCTCTGTGGCAGTGGAGCTAGCGATGATTATGGACAGGCTGTATGGAGGAGTGTGTTATGCTGGCATTGACACTGACCCTGAGCTGAAATATCCTAAGGGGGCCGGGCGTGTAGCCTTCTCTAACCAGCAAAGCTACATTGCTGCTATCAGTGCTCGCTTTGTGCAGCTGCAGCATGGCGAGATTGATAAACGGGTAGGTGAGGGCACAAGGGATGGGAACAGCGCAGGAATTGGCATGTTGCTATGAAGAAGGAATTGGATGGAACTCTTCTGTCATTTCTAATTTGAGAAAATATATAATTTATGCTCTTGCATTTTAATGTTTCTTGGTGTTCCACCTAAATTCTGTCCTTCTAGGTGGAAGTTAAGCCATATGTCTTGGATGACCAGCTGTGTGATGAGTGCCAGGGCACACGTTGCGGGGGCAAGTTTGCACCCTTCTTCTGTGCCAACGTCACCTGTCTGCAGTACTACTGTGAATATTGCTGGGCGGCCATACATTCGCGTGCAGGGCGAGAGTTTCACAAACCCCTGGTGAAGGAGGGAGGAGACCGGCCTCGTCACATCTCCTTTCGCTGGAACTGACCCAGCACCGAGGCCGACTTACCTAGCATACATGCACTTTTCTGTTTTTGTTATCGTCATTTTATTTAGATTTCTTTTAAAGCCTGAAATATAATTTATTAAGTTTTTAATTTTTGAAAATGATAAAAGAACACAATGTATGGTTTTCTTTTTTCTTTTTTTTTTTTTTTTTTGCTGGACCACCAAATAGGCTGGCCAAGAATAGTAAATGTTACTACTGACTGAATAACTGACTGATTGATTCCCTTTTGTTGAATCACATGTGTAATAGTTCTAAGGGTAGTCGCACAGTGTTCCTACTGTCAGTATTGGCAAAACATGAATCACAAATATGAATTATATTCAGACAACCCTAAATACGTCAATAAACTGCTGTCAATAGGTGAAACCACTGCTTTTCTATTAATCACAAAAAAGACACTCGTCGTCTTGAACAGTTTTGCTGTTCAGCAGTGACTTGTTGGCAATTTTGGAATTTGAATTCAACAGACTTCAGTTTGATGCCACAGAACCATAACTGCTGAGATATGTCCCGGGGTAATGTAGGATCCTTTGACTTATGGAAAAACGCATGGACATGGACATAAAGCAGGTGCTATGCCATACAGATCTTGGAACTGTGCATAATAACTTAATACTTGACTTTTAACATAATGGGGAATGTGTGTAACCATGAGTTAAAAAAAAGGTCAAGTACCTTTGTTTCCCACATGTGCAGCAGTCCAGCAAAATAAAAAAAAAATCAGTTGTGTTTTGGTAAAATCTTAAGTTGGTGTGCATGAAAACTTGAATGCTTAAGAATTCTTGCTATAGATGTTTATGGTGACTTGACTCTAAATCGCTGTTTTATTTTTATTGTACTACTGACAAGGCATAGCCTTTTTGTGGGGTAGGTTGCTTTTAGGACATGGACAGAACACTTGAACATGTTGAGTACATACTAAAAAAGCAGGTGTATTAAAGCTGCACATTTCACTCTATGTAGAAACCGTTTTGACTAGACCGTAAGTTAATAGTTGCATGACAGAGTTTTCTAGCATAATTCACTTGGACCTTACTAGCAGGAGACCAAACCTACTGTATAACTAACATAATGCAGGTTTTTAAAAAGTCTGAGCACCACTGGCAAGGTTAGGTGGAATAGCGTTTGGGGCAGACATCACGCTGGTGTGATTAGTCAATGGAAATATGCATTTTTATTTGTACTTACTACGGACACTTAACAGTCTTGGCCACTTTAACTTCATACACTCGGTATCTGTCTAATAATACAGTCTCAAGGGTGTATATGACTTCATCTCTTCATTGCCTTCTCCACAGGTTGGCAAACCAAAGATAAGCCTTAGAGAAAAATGTCTTGACCTCTGTCAGATCACAGAATCATTGTTGTACAAAAAGAGGACTAATTAATGTTTATTTGGTTTGATAACTTAACTGATTAAAAAAAAATGATTATAATAACTTGGTGGTTATGGCAGTATCGTTACTCAGTTGTCAGGGAATTTGTGCAAACTTGTAGTACTAATAAGATGTGCTGTATTGATAGCGTTTTATTGCATGTTTTTTCCCAAGAGTTTTGCCATTCTGATTGAGCATTGTGGTAGCTGAGCACATTTCGAAGAATTTTTGGTCACAGAGAAACGGATATTGTTTTATACATGGTATGCTGATTTTTGTACTGTGTTTTCTAGATGGTTATTTTCTCATTAACATATGCACTACTTTTCTATATATTGTTTTTCAAGTCATTTAGGCACTTTTTTCATAAATGGAATGTCTTTTTGCGATACCTCATTTTTTTTAATTGTTGCATATAGATTTTATACCTTTGTTATAGAAATCTGGATATAACAAGATACTTCAAGAAATCCAAAATGTTAATATAATTTTCAATTAAGCTTTTTATAAACATAATTGCAGGAGTGAACATCGAAGCAAGAACAGGAAATCTTAATGTGTGTTACATTTTAGAAATATATAAAACCAATCTGTCAGTAATGGACTGATATTACTCTTTCTTCATTAGTACTTGCAGAAATGCAGTAAAAAGCTGTAGAAACAAGGTTAATGGTAGGCTGCACTTTGCATTGCAATTAGTAATGTACCATATTGAACTATTAAGAATCGCCATAATTATATATATAAGTTTCATTATACAAGGTTATGTAAGTTTAATCCTGAATGCAAGAAAGGGCGATATTTGCCTCTCTAATATGAATATGCATGAGCTTAAATTAATCGAAATTTTATTTGGTATGATATGCCTAAATTAAAATTACTGTAATATTTTTCTAGCTTCTTCCCAATTACTTCAAAACGTCAACATCCTGTACGACGGACCTCTAACAAAAAGACTTGATTCATTAATGCTTTAGTGATTTGAGGCCTCTGAGACTTGAATGTGATACATCTTGCAAAATAACCTCAAATTGTGTGCAATATGGTTTTCTGTCCGAAAAACTTTGAAGGTTAATTCCTAAGTTGCTCACTGACCTGTCATCCTTCTGTCTTTTCTTAGTCATCATAACCTCTATTCTTATTTGTATTTCAAAATGTCACGGTTATATGTGGAAAGATCATTATTTTTACTTTTGCGTATTCACATATTTTCCTACTTTATTGTATGCTACTGTGATTTAAAGTAATGATATTACTTAGTCAAAATATCGGAAACATTTTTAATTGGAATGAGCAACATCTGTGAAACAGATATCAATTGGTATGAGTACATTTACTAGAATTTCAAGTTTTATTAATCAGAATATTGAACCGAGATGTGTTGAAAAGAACAATAAGAAAAATTTGAATATTCTCAACGTTTCATTTAAAGTGACAGTTTATAACTATCAGAGGGTTGTATTTATCAATAGATTTTTATAAGAGGTCTAATTTTTGCTATGCCATTTCTAAGTTAAAATTTTCTTTTTTTATATATATTACCACTATATGGAGTTGTGTAAAAGAAAGCGTCATTTTCTAGTTCGGTTAGTCAGTGTGCTGTTGTAGTTGAGTCCGGCATCTTAATTATTTGCAGCCAGCTTGTTAAAACAGTATGCTCAATTTTTAAGTATTTGTATTGTGAAATGTTGAATGAATAAACTTAACAAGAACTGCTGTGGTAGTGTTGTCTTTATCGAAACAATGATGTGGTGGTGTCAAGCATGGTCACTCATATGTAAATCCCGGACAGCAGGTAGTGTTCTGGCATGACGTCAGATGTGCTCAGCGGTAAATAGAATTGAATAGAAATAAATACACCATAAAGCAGCACTGTTTAACCACTAGGTATAACGGGATTTATGGCAAAAAAACAAATCATATCAGAATATTCAAGCAGTGGAGGACATAAATAAAAAAGGTTCTACGTGTTTTTGTGTATTGCTTATAATTATTGGTCTGCATTGTCTCACGTTGCAATTGATGGTGGAGTCTCAATACTCCCACTTGTATATAGAAAAAATGTAGACATAAAAGGAAAATTACCCCCCACACGTTAGCCTAAAGATGTGTAATTAAAGTTACATTAGAACCAAAAGACTGGGAAGGCAGTGGTTGGAACAAGATACGAAGTCAATGGCCTATGATGCTGACGCCGAGACATCATGTTCACAGCACTACAATAGCTGCAAATAGGTCCACCACATGGATTTAAACGGTGTTACAGAAACACCCAAAGGAATAAAGCAACAACAGACACATTCTGGTGGTATATTGGAGTACGGGCAATTAAGTTTTATGGGGTATTGGAGATTAACTGGATGAAAGCATTGGCCTATTTACGAGCTGAGAACTTCTTAAAAGTATTGACAAATCATTGAGAGCTTCTACAAATTACTGACAACACTGATGTCATATATATAGACATTATAGTATTTAGTATCTATTTGTATTTATTAAGATATATAACACGTTGGATAGAACCAATCTGTGAATTTTAACATTAACAATGACCTTACAATCTATGTATCCTGTATTTCCACCTCTGTGATAATTTATTATAGCGGAAAACAGCGTCTCACCGCAGAGATAGCCGCGGACGTGTATTAAAGACAGGGGTGAGCCCGTGTATAAACAAATCTGTTGGTATTTATTTCATATGTTATAAATTCTGTGAGTGTGCTCGTGATCTTGGTGGTGAGTACGAAGTGGGGGCGTTTTACTGGGCGATCGTTGAGAGAGTGTAAGTGATTATACTTCTTTCCAGCCCAAGAGCCCCTCAAGCGCACCCCAGCCGAAGCCGAATAAGAGGGAGAGACTTCAGAAGGTATGAAGAGATGATATTGTGAATCCTTTACAATGTATTATATTTCTACATCAAATATGACATCTGTCATCACATTCCTAAAAGTAAAGAGATTCCAATTAAACAAATGGACAAAAATGTTATACATATCCATATATTATGAGGATACCTACCATAAACCCACTTTTTGGTAGGAATGGTTGTGATGCTGAGGGTCATTATCTACTGCAAGACCCCATTCTCTTATCTTCAGATTCAGTTCACAAACAAGTCCTGACCATTTTCCTTTTGCTGAGTAATTCGAATTCATTGTTCCATTAATGTTGACAAGCTGCACTCAGATGCAGCAAAACAGGGCCAAAACCATACTACTACCACCACCATATGGGTCACAGACGGGATATGGTTCTAGAATCAGTGTGTTGGTCTTTCCAGACATAAAACTTTTGATTTAAACACGAAAAAGTTATATTTAAGTTATATTATATCGTGGATTGGTAGAGTCCTAACAAGTAGAGAGGGTATGTAGCCATTTTGCACCTGATGAGCCCTTATCCAGAGCAACTACAATCTAAGTTGGGCATTTGAAGCTTATGGGTCTTGCTCAGAGGATTATGTCTTAAAATGTAACTAATTTTAATCACAATGTTGATCCTAAAGGTGTTTAGGTTGATACTGTATTTGAGATAAGTCTCTAAATCGTATTTTACAGTGCAGAGAATCTGAAAAACCTTAAACTGTTCATTCACACCTTAAGTCAAAATTATTTTAAGTGATTTTCTAACAGATAACATAATAGAAACAGATAAGTGATTGGCAGTGTTTTGTGATGTAATAACTGAAATGATACCCACTGGAAAATGAAGAGTGAACTACAGTGGTGCTTGAAAGTTCACCAAAAACATCATTTTCACACAAGTCCTAAAAGTAGATAAAGAGAACCCAGTTAAACAAATGAGACAAAAATATTATAATTGGTCATTTATTTATTGAGGAAAATGATCCAATATTACATATTTACATTTACACCATTTAGCAGACGCCCTTATTCGGATACAATCTTACTACGATCCAAGCAATTGTGGGTTAAGGGCCTTTCTCAAGGACCCAACAGTGGCAGCTTGGCAGAGGTGGGATTTGAACCCTGGACATTTTGGTCCATAGTGCAGTACCTTAACTGCTAGGCTACCACAGTCCCATTAGTGAGTTTATATTAGTGAGTGGCAAAAGTATGTGAACCTTTGCTTTCAGTACCTTTGCAATAACTGCAACTACACGTTTCCTATAACTGTTGATCAGTCCTGCACACCGGCTTGGAGGAATTTTAGCCATTCCAAAACAACTTTATTCTTCTTTAACCATTCTTTGGTAGAACGACTTGTGTGCTTAGGGTCACTGTCTTGCTGCATGACCTTCTCTTGAGATTCAGTGGGGTCCAAAGAGGTTACATTGTGTTATTCATTATTTATGAGTTAAAGTACTGTATATGAAAAGTCTTTACCTATGTACCTGCAGTTGATCTGCTAACCCCCCATTACCCCAAAGCAGTCTTAATCTAACGCATAGGGAGGAGGCTGGTGCGGAGAATGATGTGGGACTGTGGTAGCCTAGCGGTTAAGGTACTGGACTATGGACCAAAAGGTCCAGGGTTCAAATCCCACCTCTGTCAAGCTGTCACTGTTGGGTCTTTGAGCAAGGCCCTTAACCCACAACTGCTTGGATTGTAAGATTGTACCAATTGTAAGTCGCTCTGGATAAGGGCGTCTGCTAAATGCTGTAAATGTAAATGTGGCGGCTGTTTTTCGTTTCCATTTCTCAGAGGTGTTAGCCAGGTTTAAATGACGTTATATCCGATATTATAAACGTTTTAAATTATATAATCGCTGCTTTTACAATAAAAAAGGTATCTTGCACACAGTAGTTAAAGTGCATTGACCGTTATAGGCTGAATTCTGAGGCAGATTTGAATTTGTTCTCGAGCGCACCTGGCCTCACGCGCCAACTACAAACTGCAAGCGCGTGTCGGTTATTTAGTTAGTTGTCACCGTTTCGCTTTAGTACGGAGCATACGCTGATATGCTGACTAAAGAAAATACTTTGAAAGGACAACGACATAGTTCTCGGTCTCTCCGAGGCACGAATATGATGTTTTCCACGACTCCAAGGAAGAAATGTAGGAAGGAAAAATGTAAGAATGGTTTCACCTCACTGCCTATTGGAAAGAGCCCAGAAAAGACTATTACTACGTCCAGGAGAGAGGAAAAGTGTGGTCCCAAGAATAATCCTTCAGTAAAAGTGAAGGGAAAAACGTGTCGCAGAGCTTTATTTGAATCGACGCCTCGAATGATACAGCTGAACCGAGACACCACCGTCTCACAGCAAGGTACGCTAACGCCAAATCGCGTAGATTTTAAAACGCAATACAATACTATCTGACAAAGGTCGGCTGAGGCCAGAATAGCTAGTGGGTTACAATCGAATATTTGAAAGCCAAGCTTGCGTACTTATCATGCTATTTACATGGCTGTTAGTTTCATTTTTAGCAAACAGCAGCAAACTAGCATATGCTGTGGTTTGCTGGTCTACATTGTTTGCTGGTCTACATTGTTGGTCTACATTGTTTTTGCTGGTTAGTCCCAGGAAAAAATGTACTGTGAATTTTCATAGTAAAACTGTGAATTGCTTGACAGTTTTAATGTGAACTTTCACAGTTTGACCATGAAGTTCACAGTTCTACTATGAATTTTTGATGGTAATTTGGCCACTTCATGGTTCTACTGTCAAATATCATAGTACAACTTTAAACTTGGTGGACTATGAACTGACCATGAATTATTTCACAGTTGTACTATGAATTTTGGTGGTAATTTGGCCACCTCATGTTTCTACTGTCAAATTTCACAGTACATTATTTCCTGGGGTGCTAGTCAGGTTATGGTTTAGCTGGTGAACTCCAATGGTCTTGCCAGTAAAGTTGGTTGACCAGTAGACCAGTGTCCAAAGCACAACACATTCTGGTCATTGCTGTTTGTAGCAAATGGAATCTCTTGATATTTGTGAGCCAGTCACCAACCCTTCAAACACAACCCTTTGTGTTTTGCTTGCATTTATAGACAGATAAATAGGTATTGTATGCTCACCAGACAAACAAATTAGTCATCTGTGACCGAAATGTACCTAATAGTGTGTAATACCTCTACGAGCACAAAAAACAGCTACTATTCTGTTTTCATGGACTGGACATGTTTCTGGATGTTGCCAAAATCAGTGTTCAGACACAGAATTGCACAGCTCAGCGAGATTTCGTGGATGCCTTCCCAGGCGTCGAATTCATTGTTCCAAGTAGTCCCTCAGATTTTCAAGATGATTCGATTATGGGGATTTTGCAGACCAGTCCGGATGTGTGACTGCACCTGAGTGATGATTGGCATGATGAACAGTCATGAACAGTCCAGTTTTTGTGTCTCTTCACCCACTGTTACCAGACAACTTTGTGAGCAGAAGTGAGCAATGGCCTCGTGTGCCACTCTGCGCCATATGTTCATGGTTTGCAGTTTCCTGTGGAGTGTTCTTTCAGAAATTTTGTAAAGGACCTGCGTTGACTTGTAGAAGCAATTTTTGTTTGGAAGCGAAGAGATTTCTATTCATAAGCCGTGAAACATACTGGTGGTCCCTGTCCATGAGTTTTGTCTTTCGGCCACAGTTCTGACGATAATTTCCTGTAGACTGGGATTTTTGCCACTGTTGGTAGACCCGTATGACCATATGCGTCAAAACACCTGCAAGTTCAGCTACTTTCTTCACACTGTGGCCTTTGGCATGCCTACTTTTTTACCAATCATTAACATCTGCTTTGTGACCCATATTCTACACATCGAACGGGACATTCACATCTCTGTACCGCCTCTTCTCAGTTTATGAATCCCATCACACAACTCACAGGTATTTAGGACCAGTCATCCTTATGCAATGCCATCTAGAGGAGCCTGAAGTTACTACCACCTTAAACGCACAGGTCTACTACACGAAAGACTACTTTTTTGTCCAGGGAGCTTATATCCTCTATGCTGTGTATACACTTAGAATTATTATTATTATTATTTAATTATTATTTTGTTTTTTATTTTAGACAGCCTTTATTTTGACAACATCCACATGAAAACTGCTAAACCTGTCTTGGAGATCCAGAATGAACCATCAACTAATGCCTCAAATGTTTTCAATTTTACACCAGAGGATGAAAGACAAAACAGGAAGGTAGGTTTTGACATTCAGTGTCTAACAAACTGATTACAGTTGTTATTGTAATGTACAGCACTTTGTTTCTCTAGCAGTGTTATGTGAAACAGAGTGTGCTGAAGACAATTTCAAGGATGCTGCAAGAGAACAAGACTCTCAGAAAGCGGGGGCTTGGCGCATCACAGGTACCATTTAGCACAATCTGGAAAACTCAATAGTCAATAATAAATCTTAAAATATAAAGAAAATAGGCATTGAGAAACTCTTACAACAACAGTATAACTAAAACGCTTCAGAATGGGAACTATGACAATGTGTTACACGTGAACTAATGTTTTTAGTTTTTGTTGAGTTAAACTCAACCTAACAATAATTAAATGTTTAAAATGTGCCTGAAACTAATATAAATTTTAGTTGAAAGCCGACTATAGCGGTGCTTTCCAGCTGGGTCAGTTATTATAGATCAGTGTTAAAAGGGTGCCATTCTGGGGTAGCCATTTATTTGTTGGGTGGGCAACTAAACATTAAAAGAAAACGGCAGCCACTGGATAGTCTTTGTAAGCCTTTCCCTGGAAAGCATAAGGCATGGGCGTAAGAGTGCCCTGGACGAAACGTCAGCCCATATCCACCTTCCTCAGGCACAGATGTTTGTGCTCGTTTGATGCCAGACCTGTCCCAAAATCATCTCCTGGACTCAAACTCGGGTCAGTGTAGTGGTGGCTAGTGGATTTGCCACTGCACCATTTGAGCACCTTTCTGCATTCAGTAATAAGTTCACATAGATATGCATTGGAAAAGCTGTGCATTTACAGTCCCTATCGAAAATCTACCCCTTTGGAAATAGTCACTGTTTTGTCTTACAGCCTGAAATCAGAACTCACAATAGCAATATCCTTTCCAACTTTATTTACACACTTTGCCCTACAATGTTGAAGTAATGAGAATCAAAGGAAGTGGTTCTGAAAATGACTTTAACAAAATGACAAACTAATAGAACAGGCTTGGATCAGCCCCGTGAATTAGTACTATGTAGAACCACATTTTGCTTTAATTACAGCCATCAATCTTTTGGATATGTCTCTACCAGCACATCAAGTTTGGGGAGTATTTGATCCCTGCAGAATTATTTGAGTTCAGTAAAACTTTGTGGTGACCGGCACTGCACTGCCTTCAAGTCCATCCACAGATTTTGTATCAGATTTAGGTCATGACTTCTATCCTCAAGCCACCGTTTTCTTTTTTGTTTTGTTTTTTTCTTAGTGTATTTAGGGTCGTTTTCCTGCTGGTAGGTGAACCCCTTGCCCATTTTCAGCTGTCTAAGCAGAGCATGGCATGTTTTTCTTCAAGACATTCCCTTTCAATCCTGACCGGTTGCCCAGTTCCTGCTGAAGAGAAACACCCCCATAACATAATGTTGCCACCACCATGCTTCACGTCAGGTATTGTGTGTTTCCGGTGGTGTGCTGTTTGGTTTTCCCCAAACATTCTGCTTGGAATTCAGTCCAGAAAGTTAAATCTTGGTTTCATCTGACCATAGAACCTTTTCCCACATGGCATTAAGTCTTTCCATCTGTTTTTTGGAATGCCCAAATGAGACTCAGCATGGAACTTTTTTCAGGAACAGCTTCTGTCTTGTTACCCTGCCATACAGGGTGGCTTTGTGTAAAGTTTGTGAGGTTGTTGTCACATGCAGAGAATGAACAATCTAAGTAATACAAACTTTCTTAACAAGGTCCTTCAAAGTTGTCATTCGCTACTTGGTAGCTTCTCTGACAAGTATCCTCTTGGCTCGGTCATTGAGTTTCGAATCGATCTTGGCAAGGTGTTGGTGATGCCAAACACTTTCCACTTCTTGATAATGCTCTGAATGGCACTCACAGGGATAGTTGAAGCCATAGAAATGTTCTCCCAACTGCCTTTCCACAGCTTTATCACAGCCCTTTTCAAAGCACTTTTCCAACCATGGTAAATTCTTGTGTTACCATGCACTGTCAGTTGTGAAATCATCAAGGTGATCAGGGAAAGCATCTGAAGTAACTAAAACCACTACAGTTGATGTAATTTGTGGGCCCATTAGCCTGGTGTGATCTGGAAGGTGATTGTTTGTACCTGAGCAAGTTTTTAATGGTTACTCTAAAGGGCTGGTTACTTTTTAACCAGGTATGTTACTAATAAAAGTATAATAATTTATCAGAAAATTGTTAAGAAAGTTTTTATGTGTAAATACAATTGGAAAAAGTTAGATATTATGTTCTTTTTCATGGTATAACATGACAAAAACACATAGTTCAATAGATAATAATATGATGATTTTATATAGGCATTTCTTTTAAGGTAATTTTCCTGGAGTGTCAATGCTCCATGAATAGTGAGAAGTGAATTACTTTGAAAGTAATCTTGCATTTTCTGGTATTGTTTTCATGATCCTTGTAAACTGTTGGCTCATTTTAGGTAGTATACTCAGTTATTAACAGCCCAGTCTCATCTAACACAGAAAGCAAGTTCAAGTTTATTGCCATAACCTGAACAACCTCACTAATGCTTTTTAAATATGCTCTCATTTTCTGACTTTGTCCAAGCAAGCATGCCTTGCCAGTAGCCAGTTTATGCTGATTCATGCCAAGCAGACATTGCCCAGACATGAGAGACACTGGTTGCATGTCTTAGAAAACCACAGTCTTAATTAAGTGCACATTTGCAATTTGTTCATCCACTCTTGGGGAACGTCCTTTCCATTGGCGCCACTGAACCCTCACACGCAAAGTAGAAACTTATATCACGCAGAACTCTATCCAGAGTTGAGATTGGTACCGGCCTGTGCTGAAACTTCTTGCACTCTGGCTACCTTTGTGTTAGGGGTAACGTCCGAAAATTGATTGGGATGCACCATCCTTATTCAAGTTTTTGAATGAGGTATGCCTTCTTAGAAACCAGAAAGGTTAAAGACATGCAGAGTTAACTGCAGACCTATATGTAAATAGAATTAACTAGTCTAATAATTTGAACCAAAAACACAACAAAAATCTAGAATTTTGTTTAATTAAATTTGCTGATTTAATTTACTTTCTTTTGTGGCAGTGATTGCAGAAAGCTGTACTAACGCAAGTGAGGGAAATGAGTAAGATTATGCTGCTTTGGAACACTCTTTGTTGTCTCACATGTTTTCAACCAGTTAAAGAACATGCAAAAACGTGTGGGCTGACAATGCCTTGCTACCATCCGTCTACAGCCATCCTGATTGAACCATAATCCTTTTTTATTTCTAAATCCCTGACAGTAAATATGAATGGTTTGGATAATTATTGATCACTTTGCAGCTGGGAAGATTTTGTCCTAAAAATCTGTAAATAAAATGGTCTTTTCTTCCTGTAAACAGCAGTCCTAGGAGACCTAGGTTGAAACCCCCAGGTGGAGCTTGTAACATGAAGGTCGGGTGGTGCAGTCACAGAACCCTGTTATGGCTTGGCCACATCCACGGTTGATTCCCAGCATAGGCCAGCATATTTGTGTTTTGGGACAGGGGGCTGTTTGCAACAACAAAATCTGTGTTTATAAGGTCAGGTTGTGCTTATAGCAACTTCATAAAAAGAATTCAGAGGTACTTTTGTTAGGAAAGAAAACCCAGAAAGAAATCCCATCTATTTGTGAGATCTTGGGTATACATACTGAGTCTTTCAATGCATTGAGGTTTTTTTTCAGCTATATAAAGACAATGCAGGCACTGGGTTTAGACAGAGTTAAAATGTTGTTGGCTATTTGACAGTGGTATAAAGGTCCGTTTCGGGAGGAATATTGAAATGTAGATTGTATATATTTTTTTCAATTTGTTACATTATTGACGAGAAAATAAAATGATTATACAAGTTGCATGTGTGTGGGTTTAAATGAAAATGCATAACGTGTAAAAGTGGTTTGTCATGTATTGGAACCTCTATCCTCTTTTACATGTACAGGAGGACCGTAAAAAGGAACCACATTATTTTGTTATGTTCTGTTAGATTACTTTGGCGCTAGGTGGTGCTATATTCAAAGCACTAAACGCTTGACCGTGCGCGCGTGCATGTTTAGGTGAAATGTCAGGACGTGTATTAGAAACTCCACGTACAGTAATATTAAGAAAGTACATCGGCATTGCAAAAGTTGTTTTTTTTTTTTTTTAAATACGCATGTTGTAAATTAACAGGGGACACACACTGTGACCTCAAATTAAATCAAGCAGATATGAAAATTAATGGAAATAAACATGTTTCGAGGTTTGCTATGTTAACGTTCTCTTCAGTTGACTCCATGTATCATTCTGTTCCTAATTTGTGGTGATAATTACTACTCATTTTTTCATGTTTAAATGTGGTCAGAATGATCAGAGACATTTTACAAGCATTTAAATAGTTTTGCTGCTTCATTAGAGCTGTGATGGATGGGCAACATTAGATTTGCTGTCTAAAGGAGAAATGTACAGAACTGCATAAGGTAACTACAGATACAGAGATTCTGTTTGAACTGTTCTTGACTGTAGACAGGTGTTATTTGTGACACATTAAAGGTCATTTTGGATTTAAGTACTTTCTTGGGGGAAGTGTCGTTTTTTTTTAATATATATAATTTGGTTTTGTCTCTATAACTACAGAAATTCAAAAGTTGTTTTCATATTTTTTATTCATTTTCTTAGAAAACTGAACAAATGTGTACCCCTCCATTGGATTTTATTTTTCTTGGTCTAAAATGGTCTTAAGACACTAGGACCTTCTGTGCCACACCGAGGAAAGGTACCATGACAAGTGGGATGGTAAAATATGGGCAGTGGCACAACAGGTAGTGTCATGGGTGTACAGCTCCAACATTCCAAGTTCGATCCTACCCCCTGTTTCCTGTCAGTGTGGAGTTCAGCATCTTCTTATCACGTCTATGTGAATTTCCCCTGGGTGCTCAGTTTTTCCGTACGCAATTCATAGTCATGCCAGTAGGTGGGCTGGATACTCTAAACCTATGCTGGTGAGAAGGTATTTCATTCAATTTTGGAACATGTCTGTAAGGGGGGCACTGTTGGCGTTGAAGTTTTCACTGTTGGCATTCCAGTCCATCTCAAAGCAGACTTATGCAGTTATGGTCAGTGCCATTTGCAAGCCTGCCAAGTTCTCAATCAATTTTGGCAAACCATTTCTTTATGGCCTTTGTTTTAGAAAAAGGGCAGGGTGGAAAGTTGATGAACTGGCTTGCTGGGCTGGTAGAAACCTATGAAAATGCCATGTTGGGAGTGAGTGAGATGTTCCTTACAAGTACAACCTATTCAACTGCCACTGTTTGTGAAGATTTCTTGTCTGTATGCTTCATATTATGAACCTGTTAGGAGTGAGTGCAGCTGAAATAACACTATGTATAGATCAATAATTGATATTGAACAATGTGGAAGATTTCTTCATACTTTTGGCCATATAGTGTGGACTGTGGTAGCCTAGTGGTTAAGGTACGGGACTATGGACCAAAAGGTCCAGGGTTCAAATCCCACCGCTGCCACTGTTGGGTCCTTGAGCAAGGCCCTCAACCCACAATTGCTTGGATTGTAAGACTGTACCAATTGTAAGTTGCTCTGGATAAGGGCGTCTGATAAATGCTGTAAATGTACATGTAGTGTGATCTGAATAAGTATGAAACTACAGTGTGCAGAGCTTAGGTCCTATTCCACTAAATATAGTTTACATATTACATAATACATTTATGAATTGACAGTTTAATTAACCAGGTGTTACACAATCGGAACCAGCTGATTGAAGAAGCATCAGAGAGCTGTAGAGCTCTGGGAAGTTAACACATTCAAGAATTTCCTTTTTATTACTGAAGTATAAACCATGGAAAACAATGCACATTTTTTCATATAAGTTTTTAAATGAAAAACTTTATTCTCCTGCAAATAAACGTAATGACATAAAATATTCTATTGTAGCTTCACTATATCTTAAATAACCAAGAGAAAAAAATTGTTTATTTGTGGAGAATAACAATAAAAAATAATGTGTGATTTTTCTTGTATAAGAATGTAAAGAAAATATTTTTAGTATTTTGCAAGTAAAAAGAACTAGGAGTTTTAAATGCAAACTGCAAACAAACAAGTTCATTGGGCTTAGCTCAGTTTCCATTGCAGAATGGAAGAAGCTACAAGGGTATTAACGAGGCTAAAGACTGTGGAGTATGGGAGCATGACATGATGTGAAGGTGTGTGTAAAACCGATTGCGTCCTCTGGTGTTCCAAAAATGCAATTGCATTAGTTGGTATAAACAGAACAGCACATGATATCGTTCATCACCATGATGCACATCGTCACATTTTTTCTATCGCGATGGTGTCATGATGTATCGTTACACCCCTACTGTACACGTTTGATAGCTTGACATGCATCTGACTTGTATTCTTAGGTTTTCTTGATTGTATGACACTTGATTGTTGACTGTTATGTTCTGTTTGTGTGTCTTTTTTCTTAAGCGAATAAGTTGTACAAAGCTTGAACTATGTGGAAAGTAAATATGACATTGTGTACACATTTTTGGTGTCTCCACACACATTGGGTCTGGAACCTGAAACAGACATCTAATGATCTGTTTGATGATTGGGTTGCTTTTACCACTACAACATGTTTCCATTTGGCCTTTTTAAGTATATACAGGATGAAGTCTTTCAATGTAGCTGTACTTAGGAAAATAAAGTGTGGTTTTAAAGGCTTTGAAAGGCTTAATGGTCAGGATGGTCTTTGCTGCTAAAAGTAAGGAAATGTTTCTTTTGTAATACACTGACTCTGCTTGGTAGGTCCAAAATCGTATTTCTCTTCAGAGTCTACACATAAGGCTGCTGGGTATGTGTAGATGTCAGATATTTTTGTATCAAGGAATCTTTGTGGGCACAGGAAATATCAAATTTAGGTCACCAATAAAGCAGATCCCCTGGTTGGTTCCTGGTCTGGACTCTGGACTCTGCCTGTGTGGACTTTGCATATTCTAGTGTCCATGTGGGTTTTCTTCAGGTACTCCAGTTTCCTTCTGCATTCCAAAAACATGTGTTTAGGTCAATTGCTCTCTCTGCTGGGATGAGTGTGCATGTTCTGCCACTGTATTCAGTACCGGAGGGCTATGGCAGAGAAGGCATCTGCGTGAAACCAGAGCCATGTCTGATATGCAGGTCAGATTCGCTGTGGCGACCCCTAAAGGGAGCACTGGAAGAAGAAGAACGATGTCACCAATAAACCATTGCAGGGTGGATGGTTAGACAAATTAACAAATCTGTCAACCAGTAGTTTAAACCACATTGTTTCACGTTATGTCCTTATTGATAAATGAACAGTAGTCAAATGTAGTCACACACATATAATTATTGCAGCGCACTGGTGGCTCAGCTCATTAAGAAACATTTCTTTTGATGGATTATACATCCTTTAATGCTGGTTCATTGCTGAGTTTTGTTGTTTGTCAGGGAGCACCACCCCGGAGCAGGTAAACATAGACCTAAGTGGGCAATTTAAAAGTGATAATCATAAAAGTTAATTTAACATCACTCTGTAATTTACGTTTATTACAGTTTTTACTAGGTCTACAGCTTTTGTTTTCTCTACATCTTTGTTTTGTCTACTGAGCGTTTTCACTGTAGAGCTACAAAGCTCAGAAAACAATCTTCTGGAATGCAGAATAGCACAGGGATAGTGACAGCATTTTAAAATGTCCCCAAAAACTTTGTGTGGGTTACATATCACACTATTATCTGGGCATGCATGTGTGTGCGTATATTTGTGTACAGCCCTATAGGCCTTATTGTTATGGAGTCCTCTCTGTGTTTATTAAATGTATAATAACATATTCATTGAGCTAATAGTGGATGTCTGCACAGGCTTAGAACATTACCCATTGTTGTTTGTGAAATTATGTGTGGATTTCTGAACAAAAACATCAAATGAAATGGGTATTATCACGAAAACAACCCAAGGATGGTTAATGTGGAGAGGTATTAATCAAGTTGTCAAACTAAGACTTCATAATAGAGCAATAATTCCAGTGTCGGATTATGATTAACAGTGATTATGGCTTTTGTGGCTCCTTTCCTAGGCGCCAGTACTGATTAGATGTTCATTTTCTTTCTTTTCAAATGATCTTTAAGTCGGCTGTTACTAGTATTGGCATTTTATGAAAAAAGACTTTGTGGTTAATTAGTTTAATCTCGCATTGAAAATGACAGAAATCTAACCTTTAATTGAACTGTGATTCATTCTAGAAAATATGCGATGTGTAAAAGCACGTCACAGTTATTGGCAGCTGTGCATTATGTAGGTTGCGTAACTTTTTGCCCACTTTACACTCTTGTGTGCTTGACAAGATTAGAGAATGTAGGGCACAGAATTTGATAACCTTCTCAATACAAATCTCTGCAGATCCTCCAGGGTCCTAGATCCTCTGTTGTGGTTTCTCCTCTGAAGCTCACTACAAGAGTTCTCATTGGGGTTTAACGCATGAGACTGTTCAAAGCTATGGAATGTTAAAAGCTTAATTCTTTATGGAGTTATCCATTTTGTATGAATGTGTGGATGTATAATTTGGAGAGCTGTTTTGTTGGAATATCCAACTCTGACACAGTTGTAGCCAAGAAGTTTCATTTACCCATAGAATCCAGGTCCAGGCAAAGCCCTGTGCTGGAGGTACTGGAGTTCATTAACCACTTTTTTTTCATTAACCAAAGTTTGTTGGCCTCTGATTGTAGATTTGGTACTTGGTGTTTCAAAAATGCTACTGTCTTATGCAAATGCTCATGATCCAAAGGACATTTTCTTCTCTAACATGCTCATTATTGTGCATGGGAGCAAATATTTTGCATTCTCTTTTAGGCAGGTTAATTACAGCTTCATTTAGTACACTGCTGTTTGAGAACGACCGAATATTGTACATTCTTGGGTGAACTTGCTCCGGTTACGTTTTGTTCAGTTGCATTTGTTATAGCTATGTGAACATCAGTAAATAAACATTGTGAAAATTATTTGTTATAAGTGATCAGTGATAAGATTTATGTAGACTTGCTTGACAAATGAGCTATTTTCTTTGTACAAGTGTATGAATGAAGAAGATTACCCCAATTTGGAAGGAGATGTCCAATATATTCCAGCAAAGGAATGTTTAAGGTGGCTTTGAAGTTTAAGAAATTGAAAAACCTATACTTTCAAGCCAATAACCTTAGTGCCTGGACCTTGGATCTTAACTTTCTAAGCATGCTAGTGTCCTCTGAATGGAAACAAATAAGGGTGAATAGAGTACATTTAAATAGTATTTTTTAAAATACCTATTCCCTGACATTACCACAAAACTATGTAGATGCAAGTGGGATTTGTACATCATGGCAAATCCAGATGTTCCAAGTCAAAAATGTAAATGTATTCCTCTTCTTTCCTTCTTTCTAGACTGATTGCTGTACCCCTCTAGTGGATAAATGGTGAATTGTTATACACTTGCATGCTTGAGCTGTAGACATGCCAGTTTGAACTGGAATAGCTGACTGATCTCTGGCCCACCCTGACAATCTCTCGCACCCCACAGGTTGAAAATCCCTGACCTTTGGAATAATAAGGTTCTATTTTGGTTGAAATGGAGTTTAGAGATTAAGCATCATTGGAACGCGCTTAATTCTCTGATGATTTTTTATATGGTTTTTGTTTAGGATTATATTGGATAATGGGTTTAAACAGTACGGCTTACACTACCTTAGACCTTTGCCAGCTGTGCTCATAACCTTGTGCTTCAACCCGTAGAAGCACGTAATACAAATACTTGCTTTCTTTGGTCGCCACAGGTAACATTAGCACACATCTGACTGTATTATCCGGCTATTTATTCTCTTTAGTAGTTGAAGATCGTCTGTGTTTTCCTCCAGAGTCAATTACTAGTGGCGATAGTGTTGGAGGTTATTTTAAGCAAATCACAGTACTTTAGCCAAGAGTTGTGCCTCTATGTACAGTAAGGAAAGATTTCATTAGCTCTTACCTCAGAGAATCGGTACACAGCAGAATATGTGGCGTTTAGTGCATGTAAGGTAAAATTAGCTTGCCAGCGAAAGTTTATCTAGAAATTGGACAATGTGTTGGATAATCTTGTTAAAGCTGAGTGGAAGCTCCATCACAACTTTGACACCAGTGTCGCAAGGGAATCCAGAGCCTTTCCCCGAATTTAGTGGGTACAGATGCTATATAGGATATAGATGTGGATAGGACACAAAGTCACCTCAGGACCAGGGCAGGGGTTGCTGTTACAGAGCCAAAGAATGAGCTGCCCTCCCTTACACTCTACCAGTTGTGCATCAGCAGTGCTCTACCACCGGGTATCCTGGGGTCCCTGGTCTTCAAGGTGGGGGGCTAGCGAATTGTTGCTGTACCACCCAAGCACTACTACTATGTAGTAAAATAATTGAATTGCATGAAAACACCTTCTTGAACTGAGAGCCCAGCTAGTACCTGTGGTGATGATAAACTGACAGCATTTATAGTTTGGAATCTAAAAATATTAAAATGTAAGGGAGGGATAATAGTGTTAATGCTGAGTCCAAGCTGTGCTGCTTCGCATGACTGAATAGTCAGTCTAGGCTAGGCTAGGACCTCACTATAAAGAACACGCAGTGCTGAGTAGTATTCTGTGACCACGCCACATTATTATGGCCATGTACACTTGGTTGAGACACCAGTGACTAATTACACTGTAATTATTTTCTCTACTGGGCTTATTTAATGTCATATGTTGAAACGGGCAAAGCAAATAGAGCCACACCTTGCCTTTAATTGCAGTAATATGCCACCTCTGCTTAATATAATCTCCATAATGGTGGGTAGAGAAACAGGAAAAACACAAACGGCAATTATCCTTCTGAGGATAAGGGAGTCAAATTGGGCCACACTGAGTCAGTGTACACTGTGTCTAACCATAAGCTCCCACAGGTTTACAGCTAACTTCTTCTATTTCTTTATATGCATATTCAGTTCTTTTAGATTCATTTCTTTCAAGATAAACCTAAGAAAACTATTATAATTCATAGCTTGTGGTCTCAGCACTCACAATCGCTGTATTATACTTGTACTACTGCTTTACATTCCAGACCTCCAGGGGCTGTATCCTTAGACTATGGAGCTATGCTGTTGTGCACTTCTGTGGTCAGGTTTTAATAAGTAACCACTTCACAACTGTGATCTGTATTATTTAAAGATAAGTCACGTCACCATCATCTCCTCATTTTCCTTCCTTACATCCTGAGGGAAGAAGAGTAACAGAAGCCAAAAACAGTGTTTCAGTTTCTTTTTTTTTTCTTTTTCTTTTAAAAATTAATCCTGCATTGACAAAGAAGTGCTTAGTTGTTTTTAATAGCATGCCATATTTTACATGGCATGTAAGCCAGCACATGGATCATTGCCAGTTTGGCTGAGATGTCAATGTTGTATCATGTGATAAGAAACCTCAGAGAAAGATTAAATAGTAAGATTTGTATTCTCCTTGATGTTTCTTACAATGTTTTAGTAGATGGACTCTTGGAGGGTGTGGTTTTCATCCTAGAGAGTTAAGCCACTTGAATAATTCTAGCCTTTAAATTTGTCTTGTGTGTTTTCTGGAATACTACTAGGCAAAGCCATCACTGATCACTAATCACTAATATTTCCTGTAAGTTAGTCGTTAGTGTTTGGATTGCTCCAAACATAAACCCATCCAGAGGTCATATGAAAGTGAATGTAAGATACTAAATTGAACAATACATATGGATATAATTTTGTGTGTACAGATGTTTTCTTCAGATCTGTGGATACAGTCATAGTGTTTGGGGGTCTGGACTTTTAATCTGAAGGAGATGAGTTTAAACTCTGGTCACTTTTAATACAAGCATCTGTTAAATGCTGTGAATGAACTGAAACGTGCCAGGATTGATAATGAAGCACACCCATGTATATGCTTTTCAATCATTATTTTGCCCAATTAACTCATAATTAGCAGTAAAGCATCCTGTTTCACCCCCACTTGCCATGGTCAGGTTCACAGGGAAGGATCTGGAGCCTATGGGTGCAGGTACTGGGATACTTTAGGGGAGGTTTTGGAACCTATTCCCGAAGAAGGTAGAGTTCAGTGTAAGTGGGATGCCAGTGGATCACAGGACTGGATAGGGGTTCGTGTTACAATACGGGATGATCCCCACCCGAACTGTCTACTTCAGCCTCAGACAGAGCCAACTGCCTGCGTATGACAGCCATACTGGCAGATGGGCACTGCTAAAACTTGACACTGGATCACTGTGGTGGTGAGCTAGCATATTGCGTTTTAAAGCTGATACATGCTGCTAATTATCAGTCACCCTAATAGATCTCATCTCTTCATATGTGTTTTGCTATCGTGGGTTAGTCCCTTCAGTGTCTACTGTCCTTTTAGTAAGTGTTTTTCCTCCTCTGTGTTCTGGTTCATTGTTGTTTTCAGAGCTGTTTCTGACTGTAGCTTTTCCAGCCCCTTACAACTGTACTGTGGTGATTCTAAGATGTTATCATAGGTTCTGCTGCTCTCACTTCTCCAACTATCACCAGTAGAAATGAGGATGTGGGGCCACACAGGCTACCCCTAATGGATTGCTGGTCATCGTCAGAGACTTCACCTACATTGAACAATGTCCAGATTTCTCAAACTCTAACCATTAATACCTGCTTGATTACCGGATGTTATTGCCATCTGCAGTTGCTGCATCTTCATTGGACTTACACTCTCGGGGAAAAATGGACCAAACCCAAAATTGCAAAATGCTAAGCTTATAATTGGTCAATCATTCTACTATTTATTTACAACAGCAAATAATAGGTCAGGTAATTAGCAAGAATTACTGAACACATAGATACAGTACCTTGGTATGTGATAGCATGTTCTTTTGATTTCATTAGATGTTTCCTTGTGAATAGTTGAAAAATATTTCCCATATTTCAAATATTCTCTATAGGGTTAAAATCTGGACTCTTTTCACAGTGAAGCAACTCACCTGTACCAGCAGCTGAAAAGGCTTCACTGGTTGTATTTCTCAACAGATCTTAGAAGAAACCTCTCTGGACCATCTCCATGCCACTCAAATCGTGACCCTTCATACAACTCTGCTGACCCACTCTGAATCAAATTATCCATATCCAAAACTTATTATTTAACATCTTAACATCATAATAAAAAAAAAAACATTCAGAAGAATTTAAAAAACCCAAAAATGTATCGATAAATGATCAGCCCCTTTACAGTAACCATTATAAACGTATTAAGTTTGGCTTCAATCACCTTACAGGCTAATTGGGCCCCACCTGACATTGACTGTAGTGGTTTTTTGGTTATACTACTAATAATGAATGTAGTCCCTCCAACCTAAATGACAGAAAAAGTGGGATATTGATATAGGGAAGCTACCAAGAGAACACTAGCAGCTTTGAAGGCCCACAACTCTTTATGGCTGAGATTGGCTGGTCTGTGCATGTCAAATCAGCCTCATAACTTTATGAAACGCTGGTTGGTATAGCAAGAAGAAAGCTTTTGAAAAGGTGCCACATTGAATCTTGGTTGTGCTTCTGATGCCAAGTGACAGAGACAGAGGAGACGCCCAAGGAGGTTGGGTCCCTTTTTGAGTCTTGGTCCTCCCAAGGTTTCTTCCTAGAACTAGGGAGATTTTCCTTGCCACTGTCGCCCTAGGCTTGCTCAATTTGGGATTGGACGTAGTTATTAGGAGATAATCTAAACTTGTAAAGTTGCTTTGAGACAATGCTCCATTGTAAAAAGCGCTATATAAATAGATCTGACTTGACTTGAGACCATGATTTAACATCTACATTTACATTTACATTTACAGCATTTAGCAGACGCCCTTATCCAGAGCGACTTACAATTGATACTTACAATTGCTTACAAGCCAAGCAATTGTGGGTTGAGGGCCTTGCTCAAGGACTCAACAGTGGCAACCTGGCAGAGGTGGGATTTGAACCCTGGACCTTCTGGTCCAGAGTCCGGTAACTTAGCCACTAGGCTACCATAGTCCCACATTTAACGTTTTGGAGTGAATTCCTGGCATTGTGTTTAGTGAAAACCAAACCCCGCACATGACTCAAAATACACCATACCTACAATGAAGCATGGTGGTGTTATTCTGACTGGAAAAATGGTCAGGATTTAAGGGAAAATGGATGCTCGCAAGTTCCCTGAAATTCTTGAGGAAGCTTGAAGGCCTGTATTAGACAGCTGAACATTTACAGCATTTAGCAGACGCCCTTATCCAGAGCGACTTACAACTGATACAATCCAAGCAATTGTGGGTTAAGGGCCTTGCTCAAGGACCCAACAGTGGCAGCTTGGCAGAGGTGGGATTTGAACCCTGGACCTTTTGGTCCATGGTCCAGTACCTTACCCACTAGGCTACTGAAGATGGGCAGGTGTTTCATATTCCACCATGACAATGAGACTAATCAAATGGCCATCAATACAAGTCGGTGAATTAAGGATAGGGAGGTGGATATCCTTGAGTGGCCAATTTAGAGCCCTGGATAGACTTGAAGAGAGCAGCCCAGTTGGTACTCACCATGAATTGTACTGAACTTGAATAATTCTGCAGGAAAGTATAGGAGGTATGGGCATGTATTGCCCAGTGTAGGTTGGTAGCCACATATCCAATCAAGCTGATTAAAAATGGTTGCTTTACGATGGGGTAAGTCTGGACTGATCACTTTCCCAACCCCTTTTTCCTTTTTTGTTTTCCTTAAATTAATATGTTGCAATTTTTTCAAATAAAGCTGGAAACAGATATTTTAATGGGTTTTGATTTCAGGCAGCAATACAGAAAAGTGACTGTTTCATATGATAAATTTCTATAGTCACAGTACAAATATGCTAACCAAACAACTGTAATGACTGGTAGAGCATAATGGAACTTGCAGCTGCCTCTTTTGATACAGAATTGTAGTCTGCTTCTGACCTGATTTTATTGTGTATATGTCCAGGTGAGGTACTGAACTCTTCCACTATGTGCCCGATACTTTGTGACCTCTGACTAATGATTGCAAATGCAATGACAATGTGTTGCAATTCAGTGACACAGTGGTACATTTTTGGTGGATACCAGAAAGTCGATGTGAAATCAGGTCGTCTCCATGCACACACAGGAGTAAGTTTTGGTTTCAGTTGCGAAGTATTCACTGTAACCATTAAAAATAGAGAATATGTGACAGATATATGTGGCTGTATAGAGACTTCGGCTGGAGCCACGTGTGTATTGTCTCTCTTGCGATCACCTTAGTACTTCTCAGTGCTTAATGACTCACTTCTCCACTCGTATACCGCACCAAGCTCCAGGAACATGACTTGCTCTTAGTTTTTCTGTGGGCCACACACCGCTGAGCTTAGTGGTTTCTCTGATTTAACATAAATGATTTAACTCATTACCGAGCCTCTAATTACTTGAATTGGTGTGTTAGAGACTAAACAGTAAACTCTCTGCTGTGCCTTACAGTTTGAAACCTGTGATGTATTCAGCCATAATACAGACCTTGCACTCATGTATGTGCTCATCAGAGCCTTAGGGCCACCATGTAGGATGAAAAACAAGCCGCAACGTGGATGACGGCCAATTATTGTCACAACTCCTATAGTCACATAGTGACATCCTAGGTCAGTATGATATCTCAAAGGCAAATTTGTAAGAATTCCCACAACTCCTTGCTTAGGATATGAAAGTCAATTAAAATCCTGTTTGAGTTTGTACAGTTTCATAAGATCAGTTTTACCTAGGTTTGCCGCATTTTGAGGATCGCTTATGTTTCTAGGCTGTGTAAGTTCCCTGTTTTGGGCAAATTTACAGGTATTGCATGCTTCCTTCTCTATGAGCACAATGTCATTTTTCCAAATGAGAAATGATGTGACTAGGGCTCAACTGCTATTTTACAAGTATGCTAGTCCTCCGTGAGGTTGAGGACCTTTTCTCTTAACTTTTGACCTTTTGTCAGCATTGTCATTAATCAATGACTACTGGCCTGTAAATTCGTAGGGTGACATCTACTGTAAGTGGTAATTAGCCTGTCTTACAGCTCATTCTGAGAAATGGCTCCCTGTTTAACCCTAGAGCACAGGTGTAATTACGCATTGCCCTGAGGAAAATAAAGTGAGCAGTACAGAAGGCAGGAGAGAGCTTTGGCGCCATGTGTTACACAAGTGCTGATGAGAGTGCGATAAGATCCACGCAGCGAGAGGCAGCCAGTCCAGCTGCGTGAGGATCATTAGGGCTGATTCGGTACATGACAGCACAGACCTGAGTAGTGAATTTTTAGTCAGCTATGTTTCTCCATAAGTTTTTTTTTTTCAGTCTTCTTTTTTGTTGTTGTTGTGCAGGTTTTTTTCATTTCTGTGGTGATAACTATTCAGCCAGCGCTAGTTGGAGTAAAGAGTTCCTAATATGCAACCCAGCCCTATTGCAGCTGTCTGCTGCTCTGTCTCCTGGCGCTTAAACTGTGTTTAATAGTCTGATTACATTTCATTGTAGCCTGACGGACAGAAATTGGCACTTACAGTCATGACTGTGCTCCAGTGTGCCTTTTTACTTGACATTAAAAGTGATGAATCATTTTGAATATATGATCCAGTGTTCAAAATGACTGGAAATATTGTGTTGTGATACTTAGCTTGAACTTCTTTTCTCTTTTACCGTCAATCCTTGATGTCAGCATGCATTGATTTAGAGCTGTATAGATTGCCTGATGTTATTGTACAAAAGGAAACCAGACATGTTACGCACTCTTTCCGCACTAATTTAGATTGGTAAGTGTGTGGAACTGATTTTTGTTTTCTTTCATCCATCAAGGCTGTTTAGATCACGTCCGTGGCTACGCACATTCCGAACACATTTAAGTTGGTGTTTAAACAATTCTTCACTTACAAACTACATCATGCAAGCCTAATTCAAAAAGGACAAGGACTTACGGTCTTTCCAGAGGCCTTGTGACCAAAATATCGCATGCGGTGAAGATAATTCGTGCCAGTGGTCGGCGTGTAAGCGAAGTGAACATATCGGAAAACAAAACACGTTTAAGTAAGCATGGATGGCCAAATGGTTTACACTGCACTCCATTACCCTACACATTCTCTAAACAGATGAATCGTTTTAATATACCTCATTTTCACATCTTTGAACCGAAATAGGAGTTTGATTTTGTTTACCACTAAAGACGTTGCTTTGGTTTCTTTCTCTTTGCTTTCTTTCACCTCCCAAGGGCATGACATTTATAGCGGGACACTCAAGGATGAGAAATGAGTGATGTGTTGATTGCCGTTTCAGTGCAGAAGTGGAAGGAAGTTTAAATGAGCAAGTAAGTGTGAGGCTTGATTCCATACCATTTCCATGCTGCAGTTCACTGAGCAAATATTTATGGTTTGCATATGTGCATTAATACCACTGTTTATCTGACATGTGTGTACCTCGATCAGCCTTAACTTTAAAACCGGCTGCATAATATTGTGTAGGTCCAGCACATTCCACAGATGCTCGGTCAGATTAAGATCTGGGGATTTGAAGGTCAAGGCAACACCTTGAACTCTTTGTCATGTTCCTCAAACAGGTGTTGCAGTTAGCACTGTACATTGTCCTGCTGAAAGAGGCAATTGCCATCAGGGAATACCGTTGCTATGAAGGGGTGTATTTGGTTTGCTACAGCGAGTGCGAATACATGCACTTAAAAACCTGTTTACTGCAGAAAATCAGATTTTGTCAGTAGTTTGATCGAGTATGCATGCCCTTGAGCAATCAGATAATGGGAAACCTAAGCATTTGACTTAGGCAGTAATCGGATTTCTACATTGCAACCTGCCAAAAATCAGACATATCAGAAATATCAAAATTGAATATTACATAATCAAATTCTTTGTTTTCTCGAGTATTTACTGTGTTTCAGAGTATCCATGAAGTTCAACTGCTTTTTTCCTGCCTTTAATTCCATAGCGCGTTTAATACCAAGGTTGCCAGATTCTGCGATTAAAAAATCTGTCACAGTCAATGGAAAAAAGAGGCCATATAAAGCCAAATCTTTATAATAGGCAGTCTTAGCAATCGCATTGGGTTAGGAAACCGGGTAACTGGTATACCGTATTTTTCGGACCATAAGGCGCATTTAAAATCCTTTAACTTTCTCAAAAATCGACAGTGCGCCTTAAAATGCGGTGCGTCTAATGTATGAATTAATTCTGGTTGTGCTTTCTGACCTAGAACCGATTGTAGATGGTACACGGCGCTCATAAATCTGTCAAAATGTTTTAGCACGGCCTTGATAAGTTACGAAGCTTACGGCAACCGTAGTGCGCTGCATCGCGGAGTAATACGGTATGTGCTTCAGCATTAGGGTACGTGCATTCATTCATTCATTTTCGAAGCGGATTTCAAACTCAGCGCTATCAGTCACGCAGTACAACATGGACATAGAGCAGCTGCGAGAGAATTCAACATTAACGAATCAATGATACGGAAGTGGAGGAAGCAAGAAGACGCCCTGTGCCAGGTAAAGACCAAACTGAGCTTCCGAAGGGAACTTGAGAGTTTTGTTTCATTTCATGCGCCTTATAACCCGGTGCGCTTTATGTATGAAAATAGACCCGTTAGCAGCCGTTCGTTGATATCGCGCCTTTGCAGTGCGCTTTATGGTCCGAAAAATACGGTACATGCTATGAGTAATGCAATTACTGGAGTAAAATCCAGCTCTCTTTATCAGATTTCTTCATCTGATTTCTAGATCGGAGTATGCTGTATACATGACCACTTGAAAAATCAGATAATTGTTGGAATCGGACTATGATTGGATTATTAAGTGCATGTGAACAGAAGGTGTTAATGTTAGATAGGCGGTAAGTGTCAAAGTACATCTTTTAAATATATGTTTTAATAACTAGAAGCAGCATGGTGGCAATGGTGGTTAGAGCTATTTCTTTACAGTTTCAAGGATCCCCAGTTCAATTCCTGGCTGGGGGCCTTCTGTGTGGAGTTTGCATGTTCTCCCAGTGTCTCTATGGGTTTCCTTCATGTACTCCAGGTTCCTCCCACATTACAAAAATGTTAGGTCAACTGGTGTCTCTATAGCGTGTGTGTGTGCGTGTGTGTGTGTGCCTGCATGTGCCCACCCTGCATTGAATTTGCACCCCTGTCTATGACTGGTTCCTGCCTTGCTTCCAGTGCTGCCGGTTAGGTCCCACCTAACCACAACCTTAAACTGTTAGATTTTATAGAATTAACCTCAATCATTTTTATAACGAGTATAATTTGCATACCCTTTCTATTCTTTAGAGTCACACTTCCACCCGAGCTGGGGTGTCTGTCCAAGCTGAGGCATTTCTCAGCGTTGAGCGTGGTTTCTCATTCACAGTTTGCTATGCCATCTTCTTTTATTTGTGAGTTGCATTAGTTTGTGGCTTAATGATGGAAGCATCCAGTATGTCCTGTTTGCCAGGAACGCCAAATTTCACATGGGTATCAGGCACAGGGGGTTTAACATATAAAAGTAATAAATGCTTAGGGCATGGAATATCTCTATTCACTGTTACCCATAAAGCTCGTCTTCAGTGTTTTAAAAAACACACCTTTGTTTGTGTGGCGTAGTCATGATACTTTGATAAAAGATCTTGACTGAACCGCCTTCTCTTACGCATTATTTCAGTGTGTTCTTTGTTCTTTATGCCTTGGCTTCGTGGTTAGTAATGCATGAGGTGTGTTAATATTGGAAGTAATTATCTGGAAGAACTAAATACAGAGGATTCTCCCTTTAGCCGCTAATGAATGTTATGCTACTCGAGCTGCTCTCGTACCGTAATAGAATTTCCTCCTAATTATGTCTTCTCTTTCTTCCCATTAAGTGACCTAAATGACTCCAAATTAGCCACAGAGGAACAAGTTTGCTCTGATTTTTAACTCATGAGTGCTCCTTAATCACAGTGTCTGTGAAGGGGAGCCGTGAAAAAAAGATGAAAAGGCAGTTCTTAATTGATTTACAGGCATTTACACCAACAAGTCAAGCTGTGAACACAGCGATTCATAAAGCTTAATGAACCCATAAGCCCAAGAGGCCTTCGCCAGGGCATTAAACCTGTCACAATTACAGAGCAGCGCTCCCCTCGAGGGCTGTAATAAGAGTGCAGGAGCCCAGACTCAGTGGAGGCACTTAACTATTACTTTTGACTTGTACCATTGCATTCCCAAAGTGAATCGAATAATTACTGCAGTTTGCGTTATAGAGGAAAAGCTTTTCTTGAAGTATGGTTTGTCACTGACACATTGTAAATCCTGTTATCTGACCCAGCTGTTGGTGGCCTGCAGGAAGAGATGTAATCTGTTTTATTTTCTTTCACTGAAGACGCTGTGATCCATAACGACTCCAGAAAATCAGTCTCATTTCAGTAGGATGAGCAACTTGGTTTCAGTCTGTTTGTAGTAGTTTGCACTCAAGTAGCAAATACAGTATTGTGTAAGATTTAAAGGTCCAATGACAGCAGGGCAAAATTCATAGCTCTTAAAATGACAGTCTCAGACTAATCAGAGTGGGCGCCATACACCTCAGGAAGGTAGCAATTTAGTGTCATTACCGTTAAATCCCGGTTAAAAGAACCGGATTCCAAAGGCCTAATTACAAGGTGTTAATAATAACAATGTAATGACAGTTATTTTCAGGCTAGCCCAATCCCAACGGCTTTCACAGTCTGCTAAGAGAAGCGTGTGAGGGGAATTACCTTTATCAATCATCTTTCCTGCATCTGAATTAGTACTCGGACAGTGGTACAAGAGTTCAGAGAGAATTAGATGTACTTTTTGAGATCCGCTCTCTGTGTTTCTCCAGGGTCGCACGCTTCACATGAGTGTGTATGTAGACATTCACAAAAACTGATTATAATATTGACAAGGCTGTGAACAACAACAAGGAAACATTTGTACCTCTTGATGTCATTAGTATTGCAAAACATCACAAAGTGAGATAAGTGTTTGTACACCTGGAATAACTGAAGGATCCTTGGACTTTCTATATGAGGGCTTTATTTATGCCATAATATTTTCTGCAATGTATACATTGTACTTAATGGTATCTAAAATATAGACATCCTGTTTTCTAACAATTGATTTTTTTACTCTTTCCAACTATAGAGAATAACTACTAATAAATAACCATGAAATAACATTTAGAAACAAGGACAAGTCTGAAACTTTGGAATGATCTGGGTGTCTGTATTAATTATTCATAATGTAGCCTGATCTTCATCCAAGTCCTGTTCTAAAACACACATTCTTCTTGACTTAATAACTCACAAACACTTATGCTTTTCTTTCTCCACTAGGATTAATCATACACATTCCAGGATGGAAAAGGTAGGGCATTCAGTCAGGTGTGTCCAAACGTTTGAATGGTGTACATTTGTGTGTAGTTTGGATTGTGACCATGGGAGTAGCTTAACTGTTGATATTTGGCATTTAAATTTACAGCATTTAGCAGACGCCCTTATCCAGAGTGACTCACAATTGGTACAATCTTACAATCCAAGCAATTGTGGGTCAAGGGTCTTGCTCAAGGACCCAGCAGTGGCAGCACTTGGCTGAGGTGGGATATGAACCCTAGACCTTCTGGTCCAGAGCCTAGTATCTTAACCACTAGGCTACCACAGTACTTTCGACTTTTAGAAAGGAACAGGTTCCTCACAGTCCCTTGGATGGTGAATGGTTCTAGGTAGTAAAGCCCCTCAAAATGGTTGGAACATTTTCAGTGCTATAGCTCTTTAATGGTTCATCCATTGAAACAAACTGATCAAACTTAAAGCCTTAATCTAACTGTACACTTAAAGTTTCCAGGAAGGATTAGTGCCATTTGTTTCCCCCCCAAAAGTTTCCAGTGCAGGGTTCTTGGTCCATATAGTTGCTGCCACAATGTACACCACATAGATCCTTCCACAAAATGTAAATATCTTTGGTGAGAAATGATTGTTCATTGCGGTCCCAACAAAGAGTGCTTAAATTATTCAAGATGTTCTGTTTAAGATGGAAATATACGTGGAAAATGCCCCTCTCTCCCTTTATATTTAAGGCTGCTTGTAGGTTATAGTAGACCTTACAATGAACTGAACGGAAAACCATTATTAGAAGCTAAAAGCTTTGCCCTTTCTTCTCTCGTTAATCAGCTATAATGAGCTGAGTAAGGCCGTTTAAAACGAGTCGATGGCACGCACACCCTTCCCTCATTGACGTTTTTTTTCTTGCCTGGGCGGTGACTCCCAACTTTTGCCTCGGGATGCTCTTCAAACGCTGACAACTTCAAACACGGAGATCTGGAGGCGAGCTGCGCGTTGCTCGAGCTGGATTAAGGTAGTTTTGCGCTTTCTACGGCACGTTAAGTTTGAATGCTTGGGTTGTAAGGCGGTGCAGGAGGACAGGGATGAGCACGGAGCTCCGTGATAATGCGACGCGGTCAGAGGAGCAGCAGCAGCAGCAGCAGCGAGCTCCGCGTTTGCCGTTTAGCGTGGAAGCGCTCATGGCGCGGGGCGGGACGCGGAGAGACTGGCGCGCTTCTCACCCGGACCAGGCTCTCTCAGGAGCCGCAGGATCGCTTCTGCACGGTCTGCCACCTGTAGAGGACTGCGATCCGTCGTCGCCCGTCAAGTCGGAGGCTTCCGATCGAGACGAAGCTGCCTGGGTCAAGTCTGGCTGCACACCGCACCCACGTAAGTTCACTCACTTGGAACATAACAGACCTGTCCGGCGAGACAAGACTGCATTCCGCCATAATACCTCTGTCACTGCGTAATAGTAGGCTAAGTCATTAATTAGATTGATTTATGGAAATTAAACGTCAAGTAAACGTGTATGGAATTAATATAGTAGGCTACTTAGACATGGCAGTACCTCAGCCTCATGATCAGTCGTCATATTGCTTAATATTAAAACGTTCACGCTGACTTTAACTGCAGTCGTGTTCTTAAAGTTAGTGTGAACAGCAAATCGCAAGAAACTGACACTTCTTACTGAAATGTGACACAATATTGGTTGTGCGACCTGATTCTGAACATCCAACCCATATGATTTTTACAGCAATTCAGCTCGACGTGTAGAGTCGGCACGAATATTTTTGGATTGTGTGATTGCTTAAATAATGTCAACTTTATTGCTACTCTGACACAGCGTGGATATTAGGCTACATGTAAATCCGCATTGAGTATAATAAATGACATTATATTAGAACTTAAAGTTTCAAATACGTTTTAAAACAGGTCATCAGTTTTGTCTTCTTATTACATAAATATAACATATATACATTCATATATAAGGCTAGATTTAATCTGCTGCTTGCTGTCTGGGGATATGCTGCCCTGTCCCAAATGTTTTCCCCTTACTTTAAATGGACAAAACAATGCACTCAGACTATTAGAATATCATTTGATATACAGTCGGGCAATACCTGATTCCAGTAATTACATGTAGAAAGTATCTTACTGTCTGCTTTTTATTTAAAATGACATGCTTTGTTTCAAATCACTAGGTAAGCATGGGTCAAAATCGGAAAGTCCTTTCCCTAAAGCTCCGTTTAGTCAAAATACATATATATTTAGCAGATATCCTTATTCAAAGTAAGTGATACAATGTACAGTCCAAACAACCTGGAGTTAAGAGTCTTGCTCATGGCTCCAACAGTGCCAGCTTTGCAGTGTTGGGGCTTGAACCCTAGAACTTATAGTCCATAATCCATTACCTTAATCACTGCAGCACCACATTCCCACAAATAGGTGAGTTTACAGGATACTTAGTTTTCAGATATGCATTATGAAAATGCAAACGTGTTGAGCAGCAACTAATTTTGCCAGCACTGTTAGCAGGAATAAATACAGGTGGAGCGTTAATGTATTGCACATGCACCTCAGTTCAGGACCACCTTCTGTTTTGTATACAGAGAACATTAAAAATAATGTGAACAAAACAATCAGATTGAAGCAGAAAATTAAACAAACAATGTGTGATATGTGGCTTTAAGATCAGTCTAGATAGACTAAAAGGAAGACTTTAACTGGAAAATCTAATTTCAGTGTAGACTAGGTTTAATCTATGTGTAGCATTATAGATTTGTTGATTTCCTTCCTCTACTATACCTTTAGCCTGATAATTAACTAATGAATAACAAAAGTATTGGAACAGTCACCAAACTGTTTTGGACACTGTGCACTCCTGACCTTACTACGTATCTGTGAGACAGGCAAAAGTGACTCGTCTGAGAAACTCAGAGAGCCATAGAACAGAATAAGAACAGACTAACTCCGTCATCAGCTCCAGTCCCACCATACCCGGGCCATACCAGAGGGCAGTAACCCTCACCCTCCTCCGGTTGGCGGGGTCGAAGTGCCGCCAACGACTTTCCTGCTTAGACTCAGGATCCTGCAGTGACTGTGTATCGGACTTAATGTCGATGTGCATATTTCACATTTTATTTGATCTATGACTCCATGACTTTAGTTTCATTCTTAGATTTATCATCTACGCCACCCAAGAAGGATGGGTCCCTTTTAGAGTCTTGGTCCTCCCAAGGTTTCTTCCTTGCCACTGTCACCCTGGGCTTGCTCAATTTGGGATTGGACGTAGATATTAGGAGATAATCTAAACTTGTACAGTTGCTTTGAGACAATGCTCCATTGTAAAAAGCGCTATATAAATAAATCTGACTTGACTTGACTTGACTAATTCAGGATTGTAGGGGAAGAGCACATGAAGAACTTAATGACCGGATACATCATCTTTAACTGGACATTATAAATGACAGTGAGCCAAGAAAGGATAAAACTTGATCCTTTTTCTTGGTGCAAGTATGCAATTTATACAAACTATTCAAGAGTCAAGGAATGCCTTTTAATACTGAATATGCTGAAGTAATTTGAGCTCACAGTTAATGTAAGACTAACTATAACTAAATAGAAAAATCTCCATTACATGGAGGGACATCTACAGCATCAAAATGTAGATGTAGTATTGATTTGAAATAAGCATTTTCAACCTATTCGCCATTAGAGTACGAATGATAAACACGAACAATCATATAAACACATTTCACTACAATTAGACGTGTATAATAAACCTGCTGAATTCAAAATCACCCATAATTGAAGCCTATACTCATAGAAGGTTATTGAACTGTAGTTTTAGCATACCAGTTTCACTGGGTTGGTTAGATTTATTTATTAGAAATATTATTGCAGAGGTACATCCTTAAGGTACATCTGTGACCATCACTGGTCCACACTGGACTCCCAACTCCAGAGAACCCTGGTTCAACTACTGGTCCAGACTGGTTCAATTCCTATGTCTGGGTCGTCTATGTGGATTTAACATGTTCTCCCCATGTTTATGTAGATTTCCTCTGGGTACTCCCATTTCCTCCCACATTAGGTCAACAGGTCTCCCTAAAGTGCCATAATATGGGTGACCTAGTATGTGTGTGTGGCCTCCCTGCAACCCTAAATTTTATTAAGTGGGTATGGTAAACAATGAATGAATATACTGTATAGTTCCTGGGCAGTTACTGGAGTCTGTCAATAAAGATCTTCCATCACCGGAGCAATTCAACATTCAAAACTAATGCTGTGTTAATTAGTTTTCATTTTTCATGAAAGTACTGTACAAAATACACTGCATGTAAAGTGTTTCACATATTTATAAAATACAATTGGGATGTCCAACACAAGTGGATTTCATGCAAATAGCATTTTCATTCTGAACTCTGAAATTTGTCTAAATTACTGCCACTGTATTCAGATGAGCTACAGATAGTACAGATCGCTGGATAGTGATTAGATGAAGGACACCCTGGATTGTTTCCTTTCTTGTGCAAAATGCAATGAACATACCTCAGATCAGTGAATGAAGCCTATTATGTAATATACTGGGCATTGTGCAAGCCGTTGAAGTTGTAGTGGTATTTACATTCTGTATCTTGACTTGTTGAATACAAACGGTTGCTTCGTGCATATCATAAGACGATTTCCTCTCTGTTTCAGGACTCTTGAGTCCGAGCACATGTTCCCTCAGGAAACACAAAACGAATCGCAAGCCTCGCACCCCATTCACGACGGCTCAGCTCCTGGCACTCGAGCGCAAGTTCCGTCAGAAGCAATACCTCTCCATTGCTGAGCGGGCCGAATTCTCCAGCTCCCTGTGCCTGACTGAGACTCAAGTCAAGATCTGGTTCCAAAACAGACGTGCCAAAGCCAAGCGACTTCAGGAGGCCGAGATGGAGAAGCTCAAAATGGCCGCCAAGCCTGTGGGGCATTCTGGCCTTTCGTTCCCATTTCCCCTCGGCACTCAGCCGCAAGCAGCCGCGCTCCTCTATGGACAATCAGGACACTTCCCTGTTCGCAGATACATGCTTCCTATGCCTCCACTTGGGATTTACTCCACACCTTTGGCCTATAGCATGTATAATTTATCCTGAGAGACACTCTCGAGCACTTGCAAGGACTTTTCATTGAAACTGAGACAGTTTACTGGTTGTAAATCAGTGGTGCCTAAGCATATTTGCCCTATTGGGATGAAAATGTTAAATGTGTTATATGTAGCCAAAATCCAAAAAGGCTACTCCTAATTTATCAACATGGTAGCAGCTGTATTAAATAGTACAGATACTGTAGATGACTTTAAAACAATGTCTTCAGGCCACAGATTGGGGATGGGCTTTGGGTGGGTGGGGGTTTGGCATCTCAAAATGCACCTTATCCTAAAGACTATGCAAGTTCAGATGCTGGATATACTGAACTACTCAAACTGAACTCAACTGGGCTGGCTGACGATTATAATTGATCAGGTCTAATGTCGTTTGAATTTTACTAAATGTGTCAAATAATTCAACGTGATTATTAAAGTGAGGAAGTCTGACTTCATATGAATCATACAGAACTGCTCTATAGGAAATGTTAAGTTATCAGTATTTTCTGTTTTATATTTCAATTCCAAAGGGTCACCTAAGTGCTACTTTGTATTTTTGTTCTTGAAAACCATACAAATTCTTAACTTAATCGTACAAATAAGTTTATTACTTGACTTTTAAGTAGCCTTTCATGACTTTGTGTAGTAGACACAGTTATATTTATATAAGAAATTAAATGTACTATAATATGTTTCATAGTAAAATTACATTGGATTGGTGAATGTAGTTGATTTGCATTAAATTTGACTTTCAGATGAGACTTGTTGAGTTAATACGAATCAGCAGTGCCACATCAAAAGCTAATAAAATCCACCAAAAAGGAGAAACTGGAAGCAGAAATGGTACAAAAGCTACACAAGTACAAAGCGCTATTATGCGAAATTACAGATCCAGATCTGGTTATGACATATTTGTGGGCTTTGATGATGCAGCATTTGAGAACGCGAGATAAGCTCCGCCACAAAGCCCGCTTTGCTGCTAATGCTTTTTAAATTGAGCTTCTAAAAAGAGGCTTTTAAGCATTCATGCTTATAATCTTTTAAAATGTTTCGGGTGATCTGTATGGCTTTCCTTTTTCTCCTGGTGGTCCCAGGAAAAGTTAATTAAACGGTGTCATTATGTGACGCAGGGAAACGCTGGGGCTCTCCCAAATCTATTCAAGTTATTTAAACTCCCTCTGTCTTTAAGCACTGGAATGTGACTACCTGTTGAGCGTGCAAACCTGACTTAATCCATCCATTGTGTTGAATAATACATACATAATAATTTAGAGCCCTACACTCTGTCCTACACCCTGGCTGTCATTATATATGACACAAAACGTTTAATGGTATAATTAGGGTTTTGTATTCAAATCTAGTAAGGTTGTGCCTTGGCTCTTTCATATAAATGACAACACTTGCGAGATAGCTGTTGTGGTTTTTATGTGTGTTTTAGGAGTGGCCACTGTGGCACCATGGGTGTGTCCAGCCATAGGAATGACAGTATACTGTGATAAAGGAGCGTAAAACAATCAGAAATGTGGTTTGTCCTAAAGATTTGTAAATCAAGGTTATGAATAGACATGCAAAATTAGCGAGAAAATATACTCACTGTTAGCTTTAGTAGTTACACCTCCTTTCAACACTCATTGTCCTTTTTTGACATTAGGTCATCTGTTTCTCTACAAACTTTGTTAGTCCCCTTTATCATGTACTCTAATGGTCAGAACCCCGACAAAACCAGCACAGATCAGGTACTATTTGGGTGGTGGTGGTGTGTTAGGGTTTGTTTTACTTGTATGATTATATCAGGCACAGCAGTGCTGCTGGAGTTTTTAAACACCGTGTTCAATCACTGTGCTCTCTATTATCTACCATATTACTTGTAGATGTAAAGTCAGAGACAGTCACTCATCTGTTGTAACGTAGTTTATGTTAGTCATCAGGGATGCACATACAATGCATTCAGACTAGAAAGCCTTCAGACTCGTTCACTCTTTCACCTTTTTCACATTTTGTTATGTTGCAGACAACAAAATTCGAGTTATCTCCCATCATTCTGCATTCAATACCCCGTAATGAGAAAGTGAAAACAGAGCCTTGTTGTTCCAAAAATCTTCCATTTAAGAATTTCAAGGTCACTGTGCTCTTGAGAACTTTCAGTGCAGCAGAATCGTTTTGTGTTCAATCAACTGAATTTACAGCTGGTGGACTCCAATTAAGGTGTAGAAACATCTCAAAGATTATTAAGACAAATCGGAGGACCCTATTGTCATAGCAAAGGGTCTGAATACTTGTGTCCATACAATTTTTTTTTCCTTTTTGATAAATTTGCAAAGATTTCAAAAATTCTGTTTTCACTGTTTCACTACAGGGTATTGAGTGCTGAATGATGGTGGTGACTTGAATCTTGTTTTATTTCAGCACAAATCCGCAACAAAACAAAATGTGAAAAAAGTGAAAGGGTCTGAAGACTTTCCAAATTTATTGGAAGTTGTGTGCAGGAGCGCATGTATGGGCAAAATTAATGATGCGCAGCATGCATTCGAATAAGAAGTGTACCAGCGCGTTTGGCATTTGGAGCCATGGATACATACCAAGGATAGTTCCAGCAAGTAGATAGATTAAGTTATAACTAGCTTATTTTTCACTGGTTTTAAAACTTCCATCGATTCATCAACATGGCCAAGAAAGAAGCTACATTAAGTAATTACTTTGGTATTCCACCAACTTCAAAGAAAAGCCAGACTGAACCTGAAATTAAGAGTATTTGCAGAAAAGTGGCTGCAGGAGATAGCATGGCTCCAAAGAGATGATGACCTCACAGAAATGTGTTGCAAAATATGCAGTGAAAACCACAATCTTGCAGATAAAAGCAGTGCCTTATATAGGGACATAAAAATTCAGCCACCCAGCTTTTGAAGAGCACGAGAAGAGTAGAGCATACAGGAACATAGTGCAAGCTATAGATGACATGCGAAGTCTTGATCAGAAATCCAGTCGACCAATAGACAGGTGGCAGGACAAACTGAATGAAAAACAACATCAAGCACTGTGTAATACAGTGGTGCCTTGGTTCTCGACCACCTTGGAACTCGTTGAATTTGGTTCTGGATGCATTATGACCAGAAAAATTTGTCTCAGTTCTCGTCGTTTGCCACTCGTTGTAGGTACTCGGGTCTATTGCGTAAACTTGTATGAGTCGAGTCGAGCGACTTGTTTCAGCAGAAACTTGATTCACGATTCATGATTCCAAGGATTCATTGATTCAGTCTCACAATAGCTCTTTCCCAGTGAAGATCTGTGCTGTTTATCGTGTTTTTATTTATTTTTACAGCTACAGTATTGTATTCTTAGTGCAAATAAATCTCCACTGACCTAAAAAGGATAGTGCTGACAGCCAACTGAAATGGAAGTCCTGTCCTGAATCCTCCAGAACAAAGGCTGCAGTTAGCATTACCAACTATGCTAGTGCCAGCTAGAAAGTTTTTCACTTTCAATCTATTACTCACTAAATTACATGAGATTTTTCAACACTTTATTATAAAATAAGCTTTGTGTTAATGATTTTGGCCAACTGTAGGTTAATGTAAGTGGTTTAAACATTAACGTACTTATCATTATTTATCATAGTATCCATTCCATATCTCTGCTATGATACAGTATGTCTACCGAACACTCGTTAAACTCATCAGTTGGTGATAAATTTAGCTTAAGATGGATTTGTCGGAACATATCCCCATCATAAATCAGGGAGCACCCTGTACAATAAAAAACTCCATTAATGCATATAATGCCTTATGCAATGTGGATCTTCTGGGGGTCTGGGATGGATTAATTCAATTTACATTATTCATTATGGGGAAAAAAATTGCTCGGTTTTTCACAAAGTGAATTGTGCACATCAAATACGTTCATGTGAGGAGCACATTGTGGTTTTCAAAAGGTTTTGAATGAATTTCAGGAGTGATTATCATACACAAGAACAAGGAATGCACATCATTCAGTGCATTTGCACAGTCAATCCGTTCAGAGCTGAGCGAAAAACTGAAGTCAGGCGAATTTTGTGCTCTTTGATGATAGAAGACATAACAAAAGTGGAACAGGAAATTGTATACTTTGTGTCTTTTGTCTTAGAATGGAATGTTTACCTTACCATTCCTTGGCTTAATCAATCTGGGTGTGAATGAAACAGCACAGAACATAGTGAACTGGCTTCTGCAACACCTCAATGCTTGTGGTTTAGGAGATGAGTGGAAGATGAAGTTGGTTTCTGTGTACAGATAGAGCTGCAGTTAACGTTGCAGCTTACAGGTCATTCCCAAATTGCTTCAGATCGTTTGAGTGTTTTCTAGCCAACAAGATTGACACTGGAAACATTTTGCACTTCACGTCCCTCAGGTTCCAGCATGAGAATGTGACTATTGGTGAATGCTTTGATAAGCTCACATAGTGAAGATGAGCAATCCAGATAGTTACTCCAACATGTCACTTTTCCAAAGTTTTAGTTAATTGTAATTCAAATGACAGCAATTAATGATTTAATCAGCTTCTATTTTGACTTTAGAATCTAATCTTGATATTGGCGAAATAATCAGTACACACCTAATGAAGAAAAGCCTTTTGTCCACATGAAATATGGAAGTGTCATTACTGTCTATCTTTCAAAATTCAAGTGACGTTGCATATGATTTATTTATTTATTTTCACATTTAAACCCCACTTTAGCTTGGTCAGGCTTGCCAGTTGGAAGCCCTGCCATTAGAGCAATCTCTCACCAAGAGGTACGCTACCCAAAATTAGCCTCTGAGAGCCGTTTAATAGACAGTGGGGGAAGTACTTTTATGCCATCTTGTGGCAAGACCCAGTGTCTGATCAGACCACAGCTGTAATCATTTGCATGTCTGTCTGCGACTTAAAGTCGAGATTTTAGCAGCAATCTTCAATTCATTGAATCATTAAATCAGTCAGAACTAAAACAGGACTTAAAACATCATCAGATTTTAACACAAGTCCTAAATGTAGATAAAGAGAACCCAGTTAAACAAATGAGACAAAAAATATTATACTTGGTAATTTATTTATTGAGGAAAATGATCCAATATTACATATTAGTGAGTGGCAAAAGTATGTGAACCTCTAGAATTAGCAGTTAATTTGAAGGTGAAATTAGAGTCGGGTGTTTTCAATCAATGGGATGACAATCAGGTGTGAGTGGGCACCATGTTTTATTTAAAGAACAAGGATCTATCAAAGTTTTCTCTTCACAATACACGTTTGTGGAAGTGTATCATGACAGGAAGAAAGGAGGTTTTTGAGGAGGTCAGAAACAGAGTAGTTGATGCTCATCAGGCTGGAAAAGGTTACAAAACCATCTCTAAAGAGTTTGGACTCCACCAATCCACAGTCAGACAGATTGTGTACAAACGGAGGAAATTCAAGAGCATTGTTACCCTCCCCAGGAGTGGTCGACCAACAAAGATCACTCCAAGAGCAAGGTGTGTAATAGTTGGCGAGGTCACAAAGGATCCTATGGTAACTTATAAGCAACTGAAGGCCTCTCTCACATTGGCTAATGTTAATGTTCATGAGTCCACCATCATAAGAACACTGAACAACAATGGTGTGCATAGCAGGGTTGCAAGGAGAAAGCCACTGCTCTCCAAAAAGAACATTGCTGCTCGTCTGCAGTTTGCTAAAGATCACGTGGACAAGCCAGAAGGCTATTGGAAGAATGTTTTGTAGATGGACGAGGCCAAAATAGAACTTTTTGGTTTAAAAGCATTATATTTAGAGAAAGGAAAACACTGCATTCCAGCATAAGAACCTTATCCCATTTGTGAAACATGGTGGTGGTAGTATCATGGTTTGGGCCTGTTTTGCTGCATCTGGGCCAGGACGGCTTGCCATTATTGATGGAACAATGAATTCTGAATTATATCATAGAAGTCTTAAGGAAAATGTCAGGACATCTGTCCATGAACTGAATCTCAAGAGAAGGTGGGTCATGCAGCAAGACAACAACCCTAAGCACACAAGTCGTTCTACCAAAGAATGGTTATGTCAGGGTTCGCCCTGTTGCTTGCCTTTTGTTTTTGTTAAAGAAGAATAAAGTTAATGTTTTGGAATGGCCAAGTCAAAGTCCTGACCTTAATCCAGGTTTCTTCAACTAAATGAAGACAACCTCATTGGCTCTTCCAGGCACACCAAACTTTTAATGAATAACCTTCGTGTACTGTCGGAGTTTGTGAAACCTCAGTTATAGAACCTAAAGATCTTGGGGTGGTACTGACCCTGACCTTAGGTTGATAAACAAATTAACTCTGTTGTCATTAGTTCCTTTGACCAACTTAGGTCAGCTAACAAAATAAAAACATTTTTGTCACTCCAAGACCTGAAGAAAGCTATACTTATATTTCATCTTGCTTAGACTATTGCAACAACCTGTACGTGTTAGTAGGTCCCCTATAACTCATCTGCTAATAGTCCAAAACACAGCAGGTCACCTTCTCACAGGCATTGTATTTGTTTTTAAGTCACTAAATAGTTTGGTGCCATCTTACATAGGAGATTTGCTCCAACCCTATTCCTCCTCCAGACCCCTGAGGTCATCTGCTCAGTTGATCAAGAGCTATGGAACTAGAGCTAGATCAAGAGCTAGGTCACTAGGCCTTTGTAGCTGGGCTGTGGAACAGCCTATCCCTAGATATCAGGGACTGTATTCATAAAGATTCTTAGTGGTGTGAGTAGCTCCTAGTGACGAAACTCTAAGAAAAATCTTAGTATTGTGTGTGTTTCTCTCTTAAAGTTACAGGTAGATTGTAGTAAAGATAAACATTATTTACAAAGCATCCTAACCCCTAAAAGAGCTCGTAAGCTGAAAAACTGTTAGGAGTAGGGACTTTTAGGAGCCTTAGGAGTTCTCTTAAGCAGAGCAGAAAAATCCGGAAAGATGACAAAGCAGAAGAAATGTTCTCCAAACACTGAATAACAGTGAGTTAATCATATGATACCGATTAGATCATGCATGATTGTTTGTGGTTGATCATATTAGAGATGCACTCACATCTCCTACCCAGCACAACAATGGTGTAACGCCCAAACTGAAAGCTACCTGTGGACCAAATCCACCTGTTAAATAGATTACACACAGCAGCAATCATACCTGAACAGAATGGAGCCACATTTACTCCAGTTCATAGGCTATCCAATAGATGAACTAGACTCCAAAAATACCAGCATGGTAAATACAATGTTACCAAAATAAAGCAAATAAACGTGTGTGTGTGTGTCTGTGTGTCTGTGTGTGTGTGTGTGTGTGTGTGTGTGTGTGTGTGTGTGTGTGTGTGTGTGTGTGTGTGTGTGTGTGTGTGAGAGAGAGAGAGAGAGAGAGTGAGAGAGTGAGTGAGTGAGTGAGTGAGTGAGTGAGTGAGTGAGTGTGTGTGTGTGTGTGTGTGATTAGTGTAAAATATGCAGAAATAGCCTATGCCTGTTATTTCAAAGGCTTGTAATAGGCTATACAGTATTTCTCTAATTAAGAGAGAGAGAGAGAGTGTGTGTGTGTGTGTGTGTGTGTGTGATTGGTGTAAAATATGCAGAAATAGGCTATGCCTGTTATTTCAAAGGCTTATCATAGGCTATACAGTATTTCCCTAATTAAGAGTGCATTTGTGTGTGTGTGTGTTTGTGTTTGTGTGTGTGTGAGTGTGTGTGTGTGAGTGAGTGAGTGTGTGTGTGTGAGTGAGTGTGTGTGTGTGTGATTGGTGTAAAATATGCAGAAATAGGCTATGCCTGTTATTTCAAAAGCTTATCATAGGCTATACAGTATTTCCCTAATTAAGAGTGCGTTTGTGTGTGTGTGTGAGACAGAGAGAGAGAGAGAGAGAGGGAGAGAGAGAGAGAGAGAGAGAGAGAGAGACTGGGGTGGCAACCAATCACACTTCAAAAGAATGCATCATATCAACCTACTGGGTCAACCCCCGCATCCTCATTGAGATAAAAGCTTTTGTGTTCTCCTTGATCAGAGTTGCTCTCAGATCGCTTCTGAATCAGTCTTAAGCTAAAACTCCTAGCTAGGAGTTTTGAGAGGATTCTTAGAATCTTTATGAATATGGCCCCAGGTCTACACCCTCTACTGATGCTTTTAAGTCAAGATTAAAAACCCATTTTTATTGTTTAGCTTTTAATTCTATGAACTGATTGTGTAACATGATATATTACATGAATATGTATTGTATTCTTATGTACGCCCCTTTGCTGATGATGCTTCTGATCGCCACTATACACCTGCAGATCATACACTGATATAATAAACTGGTAATAAACTGGTAGATGTACGTTTCCTATACTTGTATTTATTAGCCTTAAAACTTCAGAACAGTATAGTACAGCTAGCTATAGTTTTAAGATACTTGTAAGTATTAGCCTTAAAACTTCAGAAGAGAATAGTACAGCCAGTAGATGATTTTCTGATAGCAGTCATTTCTTCTTTAAACAAACGTTTGAAATAACTTTTAACTTTCGGTCACTGAAGTGACCTTAAAGTACTGTACATTTACAGCAAAAGAGATGCAAAAAAATGTTAATAGTGAAATACTGTGTTCAGATTTATGCTAGTTAATGAGCAGCTTGCACTAATTTTCTACTACATACTGTGGTTTTTTAGCATGTCACAACAATGTAATGAAATGAATTGTTTTGCTAATATTTGCATAAAATTGTGTCCATTAACTAAAGCAAAAGCCATCTGCATTCACAAAGGTAGTCATTATTTTCATTAGACTAGCAATGACATTTCTAAATTATTCTTCCATTTAAAACAGCAGAGATTTCTGTATGCTCCAAACATGTATGCTACGGTAAATCATAACCAGAGAGAGTACAAATCACGAGGTCAAACCACATAAAGACATACAGAATGAGGTCATCCATACACACAAATCTTTACAGCAATCTCAGTTTGAATCAGTAAGAAAAAAAGGCTGAAGGCTGAAGACTGTGCTCAGTAATGAGAGTGTGACACCTTTTAAATTGATCATATGCTCTCCTTCTTCACTTCCTCATATTACTGAGCATCAGTAACAGTAATTAAGCAGAATAGCTCATCTGCCATGCACTTCTACTGGATGTGTGTCCCGAATGAGGGTGTTTTGCTTAAAACTGACCTCTGATTTAGAGAATGAGTGCTCAGGCTTGTTTTCCCCAAATCCTCAGCCTACCTAAATGTGTCTTCTTTCCTTTACTCCATAATTAAGATATGTTATTAACAACAAACATGTCCTATCAAAGTGGGCTATACTTGTTTTGGCATATCCCGTTGAATATCTGGTAAATCCCAAATAGTGCATCCCCAAACACCAATTTGTTTTATGACTTTAGTAACTGTTTAACTATCCCTTCTGTTCACTCAAATAAAGAAACCACAATAAATGAGACCACTTAATCTGTTTGTTTGATGAGTGTTGTGTGGTTGTTAGGTGGTTATATGTGTGGTTGCCAGGGACTGATGCTCTCAGTGCTCAATAGCTAGTCGATATAAGTCCAAAATGAGATCTAAAAGTACTCCAGTTAAGCATTAATAATGATATGTTGTATGAAAATAAAGCAGTGTAAACATTAATTAGTGATTTGGAAGAAAATCATATGCAGTAATAAGAGCTGGGTACTAACAAACGCTATCCAAAAGGCATCGACCAAACTGTCTCAGTAGTACCGGTAATAAGCCTAAAAAATCTGTATTCTCTACATATGCTCTGTACGGGTATAACACGAGGATGTTTCAGATTTTCATAGTTCACTGTGTCCAGTAGAACATGAAATTCGTTCACATGAGCTGAACGAAAATGTAGCGATGCACAAAGTGCATTTATTTGTTATTAGTTAAATGTATTTAAACTAAATTGTAAAAAGTACTTACAGCTAAAATTAATAATTTTAGAACAATTTGCTAAAAATTGTACATACAGTGGGGCAAACAAGTATTTAGTCAGCCACTGATTGTGTAAGTTCTACTTAGAAAGATGAGAGAGGTGTGTAATTTTCATCATAGCTACACTTCAGCTATGAGAGACAGAATGAGAAAAAAAATCTAGGAAATCACATTGTAGGATTTTTAAAGAATTTCATTGTATATCATGGTGGAAAATAAGTATTTGGTCAATAAATTTGGTTCAACTCAATACGAACATAACCTTTGTTGGCAATGACAGAGGTCAAACGTTTCCTGTAAGTCTTCACCAGGTTTGCACACACTGTAGCTGGTATTTTGGCCCATTCCTCCATGCAGATCTCCTCTAGAGCAGTGATGTTTTGGGGCAACACGGACTTTCAACTCCCTCCACAAGTTTTCTATGGGGCTGAGGTCTTTAGACTGGCTAGGCCACTTCAGGACCTTGAAATGCTTTTTACGGAGCCACTCCTTCGTTGCCCGAGCGGTGTGTTTGGTATCATTGTCATGCTGGAAGCCCCAGCCACGTTCTATCTTCAATGCTCTCACTGACGGAAGAAGGTTTTGGGCTTAAAATCTCACGATACATGGAACCCCGTTCAATTAATTAAATTATAAATACATAGTTCATTCTTCCCATTACCACGGATCAGCCGTCCTGTCCCCCTTTGCAGTAAAAACAAGACCCAAAGCATGATGTTTCCACCCCCATGCCTTATAGTAGGTATGGTGTTCTAGGAATAGCAACTTAGCATTCTTTTTTTTCCTCCAGTTGAGTTTTTAAGTCTACTTTGGTTCATCTGACACTGGATATTCTCTGATATTCTCCCAATCCTCTTCTGGATCATTCATATGTTCTCTGGCAAACTTCAGACGGGTCCTGGACATGTTCTGGGCTTAAGAAGGGGGGCAACGCCTGGCACTGCAGGATCTGAGTCCCTCTCGCCGTAGTGTGTTAGTGATGGCAGCCTGTGTTACTTTGGTCCCAGCTCTCTGCAGGTCATTCATCAGGTCCCTCTTTGTAGTTCTCTGGGATTTTTGCTCTCCGTTCTCATGATCATTTTGACCCCACGGGATGAGATCTTGCGTGGAGCCCCAGATCGAGGGAGATTATCAATGGTCTTGTATGTCTTCCATTTTCTTACAATTGCTCCCACAGTTGATTTATTCACACCAACCTGCTTGCCTATTGTAGATTCACTCTTCCCAGCCTGGTGCAGGTCTACAATTTTCTTCCTGGTGTCCCTCGACAGCACTTTGTTCTTTTTTTTTCTCATTTTGTCTCTCATAGCTGAAGTGTACCTATGATGAAAATTACAGACCTCTCTCATCTTTCTAAGTAACTGACTAAATACTTTTTTGCCCCACTGTACATGCAGTATAATTCAACCATATGATAACTTTCCATACACCGACCAACACATGCCAAATGCCATTTTCCTAAAAGTATATATTACAAGACATTGAACCAACCATAACATTAAAACCATATCGACTCCACAAGACCTCTGAAAGTGTCCTGTGTTATCTGGCCCCAAGTTAGTATATCTGTGGAACCTTAGGTAAGTTATGAGGTAGGGTCTCAATTGATCGAACTTCTTTCTTCAGCACATCCCACAGACCCTAGATTGACTTCCAATACTAAGGTAGGTGGTATATATCAGAGTGTGTGTCTGAAATGGTCCACTCGTTTACTCATTCACTGATTACGATATAGTGTGTTCTCTGTGGAACACTATATAAAGTTGCAGTGAGCGACACAAATGAGGGAATTCAAACAACACTTACTTACACCAGAAACAAATCATCTTGACCTTTCGTCGCATTAACCAGCCGAATTTAGCGATGTTTTAAGTCAGCTGACGATGCTACTTGTCAAGTGTAAAACTTCACTCATTTGTCCGACGAACTAAAACAATGAAGAAGGCATAAACATTAGATGCACTGTTTTCACAAGTAAACACATTATTAACATCTGTTTGTGGTTTAGTAGTCAGTAAATAATATTTTATACGTATATTTGTACACGAAATTCATCGCTCTGGTGGATTCAGATTTGTCCTTCATCTTTGCCAAGTAAAGCCCAAGGAAACCTTCCGCTATGCATTGTGGTCTGTTAGTTCGTAAGTAGTGAACAGCAGTTGTCCACTATATTTGCAGTGTATTATGGGTAACAAAGTAGTGTATTATATAGGGAATCTAATTGTCCACTGAAAATTCAGACAACCCTACTTAAAGGCTGACACCCTAAATAGAAACCTAAATAGTAAATAGGGTGCGATTTCAGACACACCTACAGCCGCACCTACTTCCACATTAATCCCAGAACCCAAGGTTTCACAGCAGAATGTTGCCCAGACAATCACACTCTGTTTTATTTACTTCACCTGTCAGTGGTTTTAATGTTATGGCTGATTGGTGTATTTAGCAAAACTGAAATAAACATTATGAAAATTGAATAATCTGCCAAAATCCTTTATTATCAGCTTCCCAGCACCTCCTCAGGAGGTCCTGCCCTGCACTAAACATAACTTCCCTAGACAATAACCTAGTCTGCAAAGTAAACACTTTCAGAAACACTGTAAAACAAGTTTTTGAATTTGGACTCGTGTCCTAGTTATTCCTATTTCTGCAAGAGCTTTTCAGAGGTGGGATTTCAATTAGGTTAAGAGCCTTTAGAGCCTTAACTGATCTCACATGCAGTGCTCCATGTCAACCAGACCCTTACTAAATTGCGCTTGACCTCCAATTTTTGCTTAACAACTGTGAAATCATGTGTGTGTACAGTGATCGGCGATAAGGAGTAGGAACTATTCTCTGACTGAACTGGCCTTCTCTCTCCCATTTATCCGTGAGCTCTGCTGGCTCTGATTGACTGCCTCTCAGTTCTGTGGAGCCATGGTACAATTATGTGCGATTTCACAGTCCATTTCCTTTCCTTTGTTTTCAAAACAAGCTCGAACATTAGTTTGATAACCAAATGTTTTTCGAGGTGCAAAATTGCCTTTCGGCTCCAGAGATTAACTTCACTTCTTTGGGGTATGAAAATTCAGGAACCCTGTGCCAAGTCTGTTCGGCTGCTTGCTCTACCTTGTGCTAAGCTTTAAACTGCCTTAAACCTGGGAGGTCTACAAAGGTGGCCTTTAATGCACAGAAATTACAGATGGTTTCTTTCAGTCTTGTGAGCATATTTATGGTTAAACTAGTATGAACGTTTGTTCAGCCAAGCCAAAGTGTTTTCAAGCACCACAGAGAGCAAACTGTTTGCAAACAGCCTTGTGTATAGTGAGGTTGTCCTTAAACACCCAGCTCACTCATGCAGTTATCAACAGAGCCCACTAGGTTTTTATAATGCCTTTATTTTCATTTTTGCATATACATTCATGTACATTATCACACCATGTTACCAAGATGGGGGTCACAGCAAAGGGTCAACTAGACAATACTGGAGCAAAGCTCAAGGCACCAACAGTGGCAGCTTTGCAGAGCCAGGATTGAATCCACAACTTTTTAATCCACATCCCAGAGCCTTGACCACTGAACCACCACTGTCCTGCATTAAAAATGAATAATGTTATATTTCTCCATGAATAATGTTATAAAGTCATTTAACAATACCATTACAGCACACAATGAGTTTTCTAAAAACATTAAATGGTCTGGATTTTCTAAATACAAACTAACCCACGCACACACCCCTGCCACACACCCAACCCCCGTTATCTCGCCAACCTCGTCTCTCGCCACATGTGATGGCAACCTTGCCTTTCGCCCTCGCAAAGCTTAAAATCTGACAACTGTCATGCCAGTAATTAAATTCTACCCTTTAAGCTGCCATGTTTCAGACCACTGGTAGGTGGTACTTTAATCCTACTTTAAAGTTGATTTACAGCCCCCTGTCTGCTATCAGAGACATTATACAGTGGTGCTTGAAAGTTTGTGAACCCTTTAGAATTTTCTAGATTTTTGCATAAATGGACCTAAAACATCATCAGATTTTCACACAAGTCCTAAAAGTAGATAAACGAGAACGCAGTTAAACAAATGAGTCAAAAAATATTATACTTGGTCATTTATTTATTGAAGAAAAATGATCCAATATTACATATTAGCCATATTAGTGAGTGGCAAAAAGTATGTGAACCTTTGCTTTCAGTATCTTGGTGTGACCCCCCCTGCATGATCCACCTTCTCTTGAGACTCAGTTCATGGACAGATGTCCTGAACATTTTCCTTTACAATTCTCTGCTATAATTCAGAATTCATTGTTCCAAATCAATGACGCAAGCGCGTCCTGGCCCAGCAAAACAGGCCCAAACCCATGATACTACCCACCACCATGTTTTCACAGATGGGATAAGGTTCTTATGCTGGAATGCAGTGTTTTTTCTTTCTCCAGACAGAACAATTTCTATTAAACCAAAAAGTTTCATTTTGGGTCTCATCCGTGAACAAAACATTCATCCCAATAGCCTTCAGCCTGGTCTGGTACATGATCCTTTAGCAAACTGCAGATGAGCAGCAATGTTCTTGTTTGGACAGCAGTGGCTTTCTCCTTGCAACCCTGCCATGCACATCATTGTTGTTCAGTGTTCTTCTGATGGTGGGCTCATGAACATTAGCATTAGCCAATGTGACATTAGCCAATGTCAGTTGCTTAGAAGTTACCCTGGGGTCCTTTGCGACCTCGCCAACTATTACACGACTTTGCTCTTTGGAGTGATCTTTGTTGGGTCGACCACTCCTGGGTGACAATGTTCTTGAATCTCCTCCATTTGTACACAATCTGTCTGACTGTGGATTGGTGGAGTCCAAACTCTTAGAGATGGTTTTGTAACCTTTTTCAGCAGCCAGATGAGCATCAACAACTCTCTTTCTGAGGTCCTCAGAAATTTTCTTTGTTCGTGGCCATGACACATTTCCACAACGTGTTGTTGTGAAGAGCAGACTTTGATAGATCCCTGTTCTTAAATAAAACAGGGGGCCCACTCACACCTGATTGCCATCCCATTGATTGAAAACACCTGACTTTAATTTCACCTTCAAATTAACTGCTAATTCTAGAGGTTCACATACTTTTGCCACTCACTAAAATGTAATATTGGATCATTTTCCTCAAGAAATAAATGACCAAGTATAATATTTTTGTCTCATTTGTTTAACTGGGTTCTCTTTATCTACTTTTAGGACTTGTGTGAAAATTTGATGATGTTTTAGCTCATATTTATGCAGAAATATAGAAAATTCTAAAGGGTTCAGAAACTTTCAAGCACCACTGTATAAAGAAGAGACTAGTCACTGGCTGAAACATGAATGGGACTGTAGTACAGAAGCTCCGCCCCATCATCAGAAAGAAACAATCGCAAATTACTCAATGTGCCTGCCAGTAAGAAACCAGAATTACCTTCAAAAATCTTATTTTTCGGTGTAATTTAAACCAAACAACGCAAGTAATTTATATATGTATTTGTGAGATTATACTAGTGATTCTAAATATGTATTTTAAATGTTAATTTCTCTTTCAATTCAAAGACGTAGGAGTCTGGTCTTGTATGACTGGCATTAACTGCCTGGTGGCATTACCAGATGGCGGCGGAGTGAACAAACTCACCTTATAATGACTGTTGTTATTAATCACAGACTGGACTTGTGTCCAGGTTGCTCAGTACAGCATTACGTCAGCATCAGGTATGAATGTCACTTTCTATTTTTTGTAACCTCCTTAAGTCACCAAACTCGCCTCTCGCCAAAAATAGCCATAAAACAGACGTGGGTGAGATAAGGAGTTTAGACTGTATACTTTTGGCCATACAGACAAGAGCGCCATCTACAGCAACCTGCCATTACAAGTCAGCAACCACAGGAAGTGTTATTTATGCATTTATGGTAATATTTTCCTTTATTGTTTTATTTTCACAGCATGTATCAGGCACCTTTATCTAGAATGGCATACAACTCATCTGTGGAAGATTGAGGGCCTTGCTCAAGTATCCAACAGTGGCTTTTGACAGAGTCATCATGTGAACTCACAACCACCAGGACCCTTTACATCATTTGAATCAATTACTTTGCCATGAAAGAAAGAAAATGTGCATTCCTCTGATTACAAAGACCAGTGCGAGCAATGTGGTGCTCTGTAAAGGCAGATAGCTGTAGGTGGAGCTCTTGGTCAAGTTTTGTCTCAGTAGACCTGCAGTGAGAGATTTAATCAAGGACCTGTAAAGTCCCATTGCAAAAATAAACTACGTAGGTAATACGGTTCCGTTTGGTGGATTCCCCAAAGAAACCACTTTTTTCCCCTTACCTTTAACGTGTAACCTACAACGGTCCTACGATGAACCTACGGGTACATACAGTGATCTTTTCCTGTGGTTTTCCATTTACTGCTACTGACAATAATGTGCTACACCTGTAGATATATGGTTTACACACATACCTTATTCCTAATCTCACTGGCCATTTTTATTAGAGTGTACATTTACAAAACAATTGGAAATATAAAAATTTGAGAACCATTTTAGGATTTCTTATATGAACAGCCCTTTAAAGGTCATACCACATCATCACAACCAGGTAGTCATTCTGCTGTGACAATCCACAAACAGTATGTCATATTTGATGCACATTGAATATTGCATGAAGTGATGTATCCCTTTATTTACTTAGAAAGTCTTGACTTGGAAAGGTGTGGTTTACATTTACAGTATTTAGCAGAGGCCCATTTCCGAAGAAACTTACAGAAACACTATTACATACAATCGAAGCAACTGAGAGTTATGGGACTTACTCAGGGGCCCAACCCATTGGAAAAGAAAGTCACAAAGAGATCTCCTTAGTATAGAGTGGAGTAAATAATTATTTGATCCCTCGCTGATTTTGTAAGTTTGCCCACTGACAAAGACATGAACAGTCTATAATTATAATGGTAGGTTTATTTTAACAGTGAGAGACGGGAATATCGAAAAGAAAATCCAGAAAATCACATTATATAACATATATAAATTGATTTGCATTTCATTGAGTGAAATAAGTATTTGATCCCCTTCCAACCATTAAGAGTCCTGGCTCCCACAGACCGTTAGATACTCCTGATTTCAACTCCTCACCTGCATTAAAGACACCTATCTCAACTTGACACCTGTCAATAGAATCTATCAATCAATCAGACTCCAACCTCTCCACCATGGGTAAGACCAAAGACCTGTCTAAGGATGTCAGGGACAAGATTGTAGACCTGCACAAGGCTGGAATGGGCTACAAAACCATAAGCAGGAAGTTGGGTGAGAAGGAGACAACTGCTGGTGCAATTGTTCGGAAATGGAAGAAACACAAAAGGACCATCAGTTGACCTCGTTCTGGGGCTCCATGCAAGATTTCACCTCGTGGGGTATCAAGGATCATGAGAAAGGTGAGATATCAGCCTATAACTACGTGGGAAGAGCTTGTTAATGATCTCAATGCAGCTGGGACCACATTCACCAAGAAAATCATTGGTAACACACTACGCCATAATGGATTAAAATCCTGCAGTGCCCGCAAGGTCCCCCTGCTCAAGAAGGCACATGTGCAGGACCATCTGATGTTTGCCAGTGAACACCTGAATGATTCAGAGATTGCTTGGGAGAAGGTGCTGTGGTCAGATGCGACCAAAATTGAGTTCTCTGGCATCAACTCAACTCGCCGTGTTTGGAGGAAGAGAAATGCTGACTATGACCCCATGAACATCATCCCCACCATCAAGCATGGAGGTGGAAACATTATGCTTTGGGGGTGTTTCTCTGCTAAGTGGAGTGAAAACCTACTTCCCTTCGCCAGGACACTGAAGATGGGTCGTGGATGGGTCTTCCTGCATGACAGTGTCCCAAAACATACAGCCAAGGCAACAAAGGAGGAGTGGCTCAAGAAGAAGCACATTAAGCATGGAGTGGCCTAGGACAGTCTCCAGACTTTAATCCCATAGAAAACCTGTGGAGGGAGCTGAAGCTTCGAGTTGCCAAGTGACAGCCTCGAAACCTTAATGCTTTAGAGATGATCTGCAAACAGGAGTGGACCAAAATTCCTCCTGATAGGTGTGCAAACCTAGTCATCAACTACAAGAAATGTCTGACCTCTGTGCTTGCCAACAAGGGTTTTGCCACCAGGTACTCAGTCTTGTTTTGCTAGGGGAGCAAATACTTATTTTACTTAATGAAATGCAAATCAATTTATATATTTTATATAATGTGATTTTCTGGATTTTCTTTTCGATATTCTCTCTCTCACTGTTAAAATAAACCTACCATTAAAAGTATAGACTGTTCATTTCTTTGTCAGTGGGCAAACTCACAAAATCAGCGAGGGATCAAATAATTATTTCCTCCACTGTATTTGTTTCTCCTAGACAATTGTGAGAAGAAATGGGAAGAAAAATTAAACTTTCACTTAATTATCCTGTCTCATTTTTTTTTATTTTTAGCAAAAATGCTCTTGTAACCTCTCATGTGTCCCCTTGAGTTTTAGCAGAGATCTCAATAAAGACTCACATGGTCCTCTGATTAGGCAACATCTGGATTTTCATATTTAGCTGCTGCTGAGAAAAAAACTGAGCTGTCAAAATGAACTTTTCTTGTCCATACCCACAATTATTTTGTTCTCTCCGATGGTTATATGTCACATGCAGATACGACTGGCTGTGTCCAACCAAGAATACAAGGTAAATGTTCACTACTGCACTATTTCACATTTCACACTTATAACCTTAAGTGTGAACATACATTCACTGACGTTATTTGTTCAATAATCATCAATCAAAAAATTGTGTGCATCTTCATGTTTGGAATTAGAACTAAAGCAGCTCATGTGACTCAGACTTAAGAGTCAGTTACTGGAAACGGCAGTTCCTGAGATTGTACAAACAATGCACTTCTCAATATAAACTGGGTTTCGGCTCCTTTAATCTAAAAAAAGTAATTTTACGAGAAACATCAGTGAGAAAGTTGATATGTAAATGAAACATGACGGAGAATTACCATTGAGACTCCTGAGCTATGAGAGAACAATCACTGTCATATTTGACCGCAAACACACCACAAGGATGTAACACTCATTGTACTCATGTTTTGCACAGTTCTCAGCTGGTTATTAATGTAGTTTTCAGGTTGGCTATTAGTTTCTTTGCAGAGTGCATGGGTGGCGGTTCCCCCAGATAAATTGTATAAAAGTATGTCAGGATGGTGTAAAGAGGTCATCAAGACTAGAAAAGGAGCCACAGAACACGGATAAGCGATTGATAAACAATGCTGTGTTGTTCTTTGTGATGTTTGCTTACATTGTTGTTACGTATTAGTCATTTCAAAAATATAATTTGAGCAATTTGTTTTGGCTGCCAGTAAAAGATATATTATTCAGTAAGTATAGTGAAACTAACTGGAACGTTATATAGTTAATAGGGAGTTAACATTACACGTTTAGATGTTTGATAAAAGGACAAGCTGTGATTTATTTTTTCTGTATTTTAAAATGTACTGACTACATTGGATTATACAGGTTGGTTTGGATTACAAGAATACCCAATTTATTTCAAATTGATTGCAAAACAAGCCTGTCTATGCAGATTAGTCATTTTATAAAACTGGATTTCTGCCATGAAAAATACAAAATCCTAAACTGCATTTAAAACAAAACCTACAATTTTTACCTGATTACAGAAAGGCCTCCAGCCCCCCTCTCAGTCTACTCTGAAGGAATGTCTGCAGATGCACACATTTGATCAGTGGCTGTAATCTTCACAGAAGACGGCAAATTAGAGATCCTCGGAAAAGGAGAGAATTGATGATACAGTTTAAATGTCAATAGAAGAGATCATCCTTCTTTTCCTTATTGTGCTGCTCTAATTACGTTTCTGCCTTAGCAGTTATAAGAGTGTAGAAAATTTGGTTAGCACCAGATTCAGTCCTCACTCCAAGCTTTTCTCTTGTCACCATTTCCAGTCCTCATACCTTTACTCAGACCCCATCAAAAGAAACTAACTCCCCTTCCACTCCCCCTGCTGAGTGAGGATGCCTGGAACCTGGGCTGTCAAAGGAGGTTGGATCCCATTTTGAGTCTTGGTCTCCCCAAGGTTTCTTCATATAACATTTAGGAAGAAACCTTGATAGGTCCAAGACTCAAAAAGGGACCCAACCTGCTTGGGCAGCCTATTTGATATATGTAAGAATTAAATTAAGCTACCTAATTAATATGTTATAGTAACAGTTTAAACAGAAGCTAGGTGTAAGAAGTTAAGGAATTGACATATTTAAAGAAAATATAGTAGATTAAATAAAATAAAATAATATATAGACTATAATAAATAAAATGGAATGTAATATTATGAAGACTATAATACTTCTTCTTCTTCTTCTTCTTCTTCCGGCTTCTCCCTTTATCAGGGGTCGCCACAGCGAGTTAAACGTTTCCACCTCACCCTGTCCTCCACGTCCTCTACTCTCACCCCAACTCCCTGCATATCTTCATTTACCACAACCATATAACTCCTCTTTGGTCTTCCTCTCCGTCTCTTGCCTGGCAGCTCCATCGCCAACATCCTCCATAATACCATAGACAATATTATATATAATAAATAAAATATGAAATTTTATTTATTATATGTTAATATAATATAAGTTAATAGTGCTGAATCTGTGAGGTTGTGATCTTATCATTAAAGTGGTGTTGTGATCTTACTGTTACAATCAGACGAAAGGCAGTTTCTGTAATGTTTCTGGTTAGTCTGGAGACTGTATTAAAAAGAAATATAAAATGATCCTTATTTTTTCTCTAGGAGTCAGGTAATATACACAGTTTTAGCTTTATTAAGTGTATGTTTATTAACTACCATGCTATACCTCGAAACAATTTTAAATACCTGCAAGTGTCACCACTTATCATCTAAAATCTGAACTGTTCATTTTAAGGTAAGGGTGTGGTAATTATAACAGGGTGCTGGCCTTTTTCCCCTAATGCATTTGACATTAGTAGGCGCAACTTTATCTCGAGTTGTGCGAAACAAACTGTTTAATTGGTGGGCTTCATGTTGGAGCTAATCAGCCTCTTCAGATATTTTAAATGACATGTTTGGTAGGTTATTAATAAATGGAGCAGACATAATGGTGTACTTGGTGTGATAATGAGGCAGTAGGTAGATATTATTAGTTACAGGAAGCTCATATACTAAGAGATTAGGACCAGAGATTGAATCATTTTATGGGAAAACAATGAGGTTATCTACTTTACATCAACACAAAATGTTAAGATTGATATTTAGTCAAATCTAAAGTATTATTATTATTATTATTATTATTATTATTATTATTATTCTGAATGATACCCATGGGCTCTAAAATCGACTCAAAAGCAGATTTAAAATCTCATTTTCAAAATGAACATCACCTACAATTAGATCCTTATCTGTTGAAAGAACTAAGCAGGAATGAAAATGAGCAAATTCCTGAAGTAACTCTGAGTAAGGGCCCTGAGGGCGGTAAATCCTGATAAGCTGAAAAAGGTATGATTTTTACTTACATGATGATGGATCAGTCACATAAAGTGACAGAAATTTAAATGAATTAGCCTTGTAATGAGATTTAGCTGTAACGCCTAAGTCTCTGTCAAAAATTGTGGTTACTTTACCCCCCACAGCCTTCAGGAAGAGGATTTTGAACATAACTACATCCAGGAGGGCAGGCTTCATTTAAGGTTCATTTAAAATTCATCAGTAAGTTTCAGTAAGAAAAAGTGCATGTAAACAATTATCAGTAATTGAATTTACAATACCTGCTTTACTTGTAAGTGATCTAATATAAATTAATCCTTGTTTTAGATTAAGATATTGTTTTTATGAGTGCTGTTAGTGTTTAGATGACTTAAACAGACTTTTTGGATGCGCTTAGGTTTACGAATGATGTCTCAATAATGCGAGTTCTGGGTGACGATGCATGGCTACTAGCAGACAGTTGGTTAAGCCTGTTTGTCTGCTGCCTGACCCCAGCTCTGGATAGCCAGCCTCTAACTAACCTTGATATAAGAATAGGGGCTATATTATAGCAAATGAAAGCAGCACCTTTCCGAGTGAGATGGACACCATCCCGTCCTAAAAGGCCAGGCTTACCTTCAAAGGTTGTCCAGTAGTCTAAGAAGCCCATGCTGTTTTCAGAGTACAACTTGAACAGCCAACAGCTAAGAGACCATAACCAGTTGTAGGCTTGGTCACCTCACCATACTGGGATGGGTCCAGAGCACACTGCTGCATCAGATATCACTTTTGATACTCTTCACACCTCTATAAATTTAGCCTTAGTTATCTCTGATTGGCGAAGTTGTATATCATTAGAACCTACATGAATGAAAATCGACTATGGCGCTCTCTAAGGCTCCCTGTAATTTCTGCCACCCTGGTTCCTGGGATACAGTTAACAATAGCTGTTGGTGTTCCTAAACGGGAAGCCAATTTCACGTCTTAAGACAGAGTCACTTATAACCAGAGCTCTTTGAACAGGCTGCTTGGTTTGTTTTTCAATGAGGAGGGTAAACCTGTTTGACATGTGAACAGGTAGTCTTAGTTTATGATTAGTTCTGCAATCCGACACCCTTTTGCCCTGCTATGAGGGCATTGCCGGAGCAGGGGCATCACTAACTATGCCTGTGGCATCCAGACTTCATGCACTTAGAGCTGTGTAACTAGCCTTGTCTAATCTCTGTAAGATCTGTGCACAGATAAGAAAATGTTTGGACAGTTTGGAAAATGCGAATTAAAAACCCAGTGTGTCTTATATTTATTTTTGACTTTCATTTCATTGCAGACAGAATGTACCCAAGAGATTTCATGCATTGTCTGGTCAACTTTCATTCCATTTCTGCATATTAGGCCTGCAACTATACAAAGCAAATGAAAGAAAACCAAAACTGTGGCATATGGCAACATTACAAAGTGGATAAGGCCTTACAATCCTAACTTTGTTTGAATGTGTTGCGGGAATGGATGAATATTAACAAATTAAAAACATGATATATCAGGTTCATGCTGTCTGCAATGAAATAAAAGTCAAAGTAAATGTAAGAAACATATTTTCAAATTAGCATTTTCCATATTGTCCCACCCTTTTCTGATTTGGGGTTGTACAAAGTATCATTTGCACTCCATGCATTTTACACTCTTGCTTGTTTTATATTGCCTGGTGTGATATTTACACTGACATTTGACCTCCACCGTGCACCAACGAGTTCTGTGCCACCTATACAGTGTGTTTTTATGCGGGCTAAACAAGGGGAGGACATGGCTGCATAATTGTTCGGCGGAGTGCACAGCTGATTGACAAAGAGCACAATGGCTCTGAGGGTGAGGGAGAAGGGGAACGATACTGCTGAGCCTCTCTCCAGACACACCTGCCAACATCATCACTGGCTCAGTCGTTTCCAAGCTCAGCCGAGCAGAAAGCCAAACCTTAGTGAGCGAGAGATAACATCCACACCAACATCCACAGATACATGCACCAATGTACAAAGCATTCCGCTACACTGAGCTTTAAATTTGCTCTCTTAAAAGGTGAAAGTGCTGAATGAATCCTTTCATGCAACAGTAGTACAGAATCTCACACTGAGTTAAAAAAACAAACAAACAAACCCATGTCTCTATAGGATGACTCATGTTGGTGTTATCAGTCAGTACTCTATTTATAGCCTGTAAAAAGATTGTGTGCCTCTGCAGAGTAATCTGTGAGCCATGAGCCAGCAAAAGAGATTTAATGCCATTAGCTTATCTTAACAAAGATAGAAGCTACATTTTATGGAAATCAGATTAATTACCAGATTACCTACTCTATGTTAAAATTCTACCATCCTTTTAGCACATAGCCCTGCTTCATTTGGGGAAACGCCTTGTCTTTTCTTGAATTATTTGAATTATTTGTTTCTTTCTGACTGTTCCCATTTGTAGACATAATAGATCTCATCCTGCTCCGGTGATCCATGCTATTCTTCAGGTTTCAATCCTAGAACCCATCAATTTTATGCTGCTGTTAAGGCACATAATGAGGAACTATGGCTTACTATCAAAGGTGTTCCTCGGGGCTCATGCATCTATAAACTGCCATTTGGACCCATCACGAGGAAGTATCACTTGGATTACTATTAAAGGATGTGGTGTAGTCCAGTCAAAGGAAGTGGGTAATCTGTGCCTAGTTGCCCCGCATCCAAAGTCAGTTGCCCCAAACAACATGCATTTACCATTATAGCATTTAGCATTAATAGTATTCTCATCAGGAGCTATCTTATGCTCCATTCAGTCAGCCCCCCAACAGTACTTTCTAATGACAGAACTTTTTTTCCATGTTTAAACCCTGGTGGCAGTTTTGGCGGGTTATATCTATCCGTTCTCCTGTCGTCAGGTTAAGCCAATCGTATCTGCATATGACAGCATAACTGGGTGGATTGGTGGTAGGCTAGCGTTATACTGAGAATGTTTTAAGGAGAAGATATTGTTAAGTACTGAGCCACAAAATAATGAGCTAGCATCTCAGCTATTTGACAAATTATATCTATTATAAAATTACTTCACATTAATTGAAATCAACAGTTGGCATACATAGGCAATGTTTAAGTTCATTTTGAGAGTACAGTTTTCTCAGCAGATGATAAATGTGATAATCAAGATAGTGGCAAATCTGAGCACAATGTGAGGCTTTATTGAAATCCCTGCTACCTCTCCAGGGGCGAAACTTGAGATTATTGGGATCCTTTTGCTCGAAAAACCTAAGAGACAAAAGTCTGAAGTAAAAGTCTCATTTTTGTTTAACAGAAACTTTAGAGATGCTAAAAACATATCCTTTGTGACTTTCTTTTTCATTATGGCACACCAACAGGAAGTAGCTTTCATTACTATCTAAGGCATTCCAAAGGGATCAGTGCTAGGGTGAATCCTCATCATTCTTTTCTTTAAATGAGATGCCAAAAGATGCCAATTGTGGTATAGCCTACAGCCATGCAAAAAAAAGTCAAGCACTTATCTCTCTTCTTTGATGGCATCCTTATTTGACACCCTGCCCAAGCAGGTAGTCTTGGAGAGATCGTTGATAGTCAGCTGACATTTAAAAGTACTTGTTGATAATAGTTTAAAATCATATTTTCCATTATCTTTGCATGATTGCCAGGATTGAGTGGTTTCTTTTATTGCCTGGTGTTAAAAGCCTGAAGGATTACTGCTAAATCTCAGCAATCTTTAGCAGGGTGTAAAACTGTTCTGCTTTAGTATTCTCCTGCATTTGTTTCCTGTCAGCTCCACCATCCCGAGTCTTACATATATTGCTGTTTATGGCTTTCTGAAGTCTTCACAGGTCATTCACTTTCCCTATTTAAAAAAAATCACCTTAAGTGCGAGTATTTTCTGGTAGGGTCCAGTGGGATGTAAAATGCCCTGGATCTTTGAAGATGCCTGTCAAGTTTTAAATGGCTGTTAATTCCTTTAAATGAATCCCTGAAAACTTAAAGGACCCACTTTCCGGGCGATTTATACATTTCATCTTGTATTTATATATGTTCCTTTAACTCTACTATAGTATGTCTAAAAGCAGGGTAGGGAACCTTATCCCCAAAAGGCTTGTGTATGATGCAGGTATTATTTAATTTTCATTTTCATATACTTTCACGCATAATTAATTTGTCTCTTCAAACAACTCATTAGTGATATCATGTGTGGATCCTGTAAGTCCTGCAGCCAAATCAATCTCAGGCTCTTTCCGTGATGTAAAACTTCAGTTGTGAACTCTATTGACTCTATTGACTCTGAATTTTAAAAAAAAACGATGTTGGACCTTTTTCTGTGGAATCTATTACTTTTGTTTTTTCTTATTCATGCTTTTTTGCCTATTCATATTTAAACTACACTGAATGACCACTTTATTAGAGACACCAATCTAGTGTCCTTTGGCCTTCATAACTGCCATGGCATAGATACCACTAGGTGTTGAAATTGTTCTGCAGTAACTTTGACCCATGAGGACAGGGTAGCTTCTCACAGGTGGTGCAAATTAGATTATAACATTGTCTGACCAGCCTGTCTACCTTGTCTCAGAGATGCTCTACAGGATTAAGATCTGGGGACGGTAAAGCAAGACAGGGAAGTACTGAAAACTCACTGTCATGGCCCTGGAACCTTCATGACTATATGATCTTTATGGCATGGTGTATTGTCCTGATGAAGTGTCCTTCTGCCATAGGGTAAACAGCTGCCATAAAGGGATTAACTTGGTCACTCACAATTTTCAGGTAAGTTGCTTACACCAAATTCTGACCCTCCCATCAGCATGATGCAAAGAAATCTGGATTCATCTGACCAGACAATGTTTTTCCACTGTTCAGTGATTCAGTTTTTGTCCCTTAGACATGGCATTCAGACTGGTTGTGTGCTGTTATCGCCCATACATGCTACTAAACATCGAGTACATGCTATTTGGAGCACCAGCACTGTATTCGACTGCAATTCTTGACATCCTTTAACCCTTTCTCTGGATGTTTTTCCGCGATCACACCATTCTCAGTATACCTCACAAGGTTGGCAATTTTTGAAACACTGGCCCCGACTAGTCTGGCACCCATGACCTTGTTCGAAGTTACTCAGATCACTCACTTCCCATTCTAATGGGGATTCACACCAAAACTGATCCACAGAAACTTACTCACTGAATTTTGTGCTGTGCTCCGGGGTCACATGACTAATTTACAAACAGGGGAAACTCCAATTGTGAAAGTGTAGTTGTCTCTAATGTTGTGGCCACTCGTGTGTACATGTGAAGTGATGAAGTAATGTTATGTATGAATCAGAATTATCATATGCTAACATCGCCTATTGTTATTCCATGCCACAGATCTGCAATGACTGATTTGCTACTTAACCACAGAATAAATTGAAAGTAAGGATTACTCACTGATATGAGGAAGTGGAGGATGTAGTCAGAGGCAAGATGCTGTTCAGAACACCATCCATCTACAACGCTACTCTGAGATGCACTCACTGGGTGCTGAATTTGATTTCTTAGATCAAGTTGTAAGATTGCAGGTCCTGGGGGTTGGATAGTGGGGTTTGACTGTATACTGACTTTATCACTTTAATATTTGTTTCCGTGGCAAGTAGGTCTAGCTCACATTTTTCCTAAACAGAACTAAGATCAGCATACCTGGACCTTCAGCCTATGTCTTGAATTGTGAAAGGTAGGTTTTATTTTTTTATTTTATTTTATTTTTTATAAATTCTTAGCCTTATCTAAGCCTTAGCCTTATTTAGCCTCAGTTGATTTTAACAGGGTATCTCAGTAAAGCAGTGGTTCCCAAACTTTTTTCTGCAATGATAAGAATATTTTCGAGCCCCCCCACTCCGACACGTTACACGTCTTTTACTTTCAAACTCCATTGGAAGTTATTTTAAACACTGTAATTCATACAAATCTGCTTATTAAACAAAACCAAATAAAGTGACAAAACACCACACACACACCACCACCATTGAGAACCACCAGGAATTGTTCACTTATGGTGCCAACGTACATTCATATGACTCACTGGGAAGAAATGCTACTTGTTTAGTGAAAAAACATGGTGCTTTACATACCCCAGGTCCATAACAGATTTGTCTTGTGTCAAAACCATTCCATAAACTTTCCACCGTATAATTTCTCCCCTATCCCACAGCATTTGAGTGTTTTCAGATCCAGTCTAGTAAGCTGGTGCAGTGTGGCTGCCATACAGTCGTATGAAAAAGTTTGGGCACCCCTGATAATTTTCATGATTTTAGTTTATAAATCATTGGTTGTTCAGATCAGCAACTTGAGTTAAATATATCATATAGCAGATGAACACAGTGATATTTGAGAAGTGAAATGAAGTTTATAGGATTTACAGAAAGTGTGCAGTAATTATTCAAACAAAATTTGGAAACAAAAAAGGTGCTTTGGACCATTCCTCTTTAGAATCATCTCCAGTTCAGTCAGGTTTGATGGTTTCCGAGCATGGACAGCCCACATTTTCAGTAATATTCATGTCTGGGGACTGAGATGGCCATTCCAGAACGTTGTACTGGTTCCTCTGCATGAATGCCTTAGTAGATTTTGAGCAGGGTTTGGGGTCGTTGGCCTCGGTGCAACTTTGTCACTGATTCTTGAACATTGTTCTCAAAAAATCTGGAGATATTAACTGGAATCCATGCGACCCCTCACTTTAAACAAGATTCCTAGTACCTGCACTGGCCACCACAGTCCCACAGCATGATGGAAAACCGCCACCAACAAATTTTACTGTGGGTAGCAAGTGTTTGTCTTGGGATGCTGTGTTTTCTTTTTCTTTTCACGCTCCTGTTATGTCCAAATAACTCAATTTTAGTTTCATCAGTACACAGCACTTTATTCCAAAATGAAGCTGGATTGTCCAAATGTGGCTGTAGCCACACCTCAAGTGGACTCTGTTTGTGGCGTGTCTGCAGAAAAGGCTTTTTCTGCATTACTCTCCCATACAGCCTCTCCTGGTGCAAAGTGCGCTGTATAGTTGAACGATGAACAGTGACACCATCTGCAGCAAGATGAGGTTGTAGGTCTTTGGAGGTGGTCTGTGGCTTGACTATGACTGTTCTCACCATCCTTCGCCTCTGCCTATCTGAGATTTTTCTTGGTCTGCCACTTCGGGAGTTCCTTAACTAGAACTGTGCCTGTGGTCTTCCATTGCCTCACTATGTATACAATAATTAGTGCTAAAGGTATTCAAATGACAAGGGTGCCCAAATTTATGCACCTGCCTAATTTTGTTTGAATAATTACTGCACACTTTCTGTAAAACCTATAAACTTCATTTCACTTCTCAAATATTACGGTGTTCATCTGCTATATGATATATTTACCTGAAATTGCTGAGCTGGACAACTAATGATTTATAAAGAAAAATCATGAAAATTATCAGGGGTGCTTTTTCATACGACTGTAGCTCACTGGCATTGCTTTCATTCTCAACAACAGCATACCATGACACATGTTTGACATGTGGTTGAGTCCGTTCTTCAACTGTGATGGAGCTTCAGTAGACTTTAGTTGAGCCTAGAACTAAGCTTGGACCTTTAATCTAGCTGGCCTCATCTTCATCCTTTAGATCATTTGTGCACCTGATGTGAGCTAAGCAACATGCTTGACTACTCACTGGATGTGTGTGCTTGTTCTCCACTTTGAGTTGCATGCTTCTTCTCTGGTGCTATAGTGACAAATTGCACACAGTTTGATTAGTAGGACCAAACATGTATAGGGACAGGTATTTTTGTCTCTGGAAGTCAACAGCAAATATCCTTACCTCACAGTGGACCTTTGACTTTATCATTCAGCACAGCACAAAAGGATTAGAAGAGCCAGGATGGCATTGCACAAGTATAGAGCACAACAGTCTTTTGTTTCTGAGAGTATCATTTTAGGAAATCCCTTCATCTTGTCTTCAAAGCCATCTTCAGAGCAGGTGTGTTATATGAAACAGTTCCTGCATTGTGTACTCCCTCAATAGCTGGGAACGGAAGTTGAGAAAAAGCAACTGTAGTGTAAGCTCTTCTCCGACATCAGGTTGTTTTAGATGTGTGTAGTAGTAGCTCACAATGTTTTTTTTTGTTAGTATACAGAACCTTTAATCATTTAAAGGATGCATATATATGCACAGTGGGGGACAAAAGTTTGAGGGGCCACTAGTGAAAATGCTTGCTTCATTTGCATTTTTCTTGAATTTAATATAATGTTTTCCAATACAAAATCAAGTAATCAGCATAACAAATTGAGTGAAAAATAGAATCAATAATGACAGTGTTAACTTGAGCTGGCATAAAACTCTACAAGTGCAAAAACATGATGATCCATGTTATCCAGCAGGGCATTGATTTCATAATATTCCAAAGAACAGGCTTGTGATTTACTTAATGCTCTTCAAGTGCTTCCACAAAATGCTTGATGTGGTTTAAAGTCAGACTGAGGAGCCTGAGGAGGAAGTCCAGTCTTCCCACCTTTGATCTTCATTGGTCTACCTACAAGTAGCTCTTTGCAAAGCTTTTTTTTTATATATACCACATATTGGAAAAAAAAAAACACATCCAGAAGGAGATGCTTGGATCAAATGAAAAATTTTTATATGTGTGAATGTACTGATGATACAATGGGGCAAAAACAAAAAATAGTGGGGTATTTAGTCAGCCACTGATTGTGCAAGTTCTCCTACTTAGAAAGATGAGAGAGGTCTGTAATTTTCATCATAGGTAACACTTCAAACTATGAAGAGACAAAAATGAGAAAAAAAATCCAGGAAATCACATTTTTAGGATTTTTTAAAGAATTTAATTGTAAATTATGGTGGAAAATAAGGTATTTGGTCAATAACAAAAGTTCAACTCAATGCTTTGTAACATTAACCTTTGTTGGAAATGACAGAGGTGAAAACGTTTTCCTGTAAGTCTTCACCAGGTTTGCACCACCCCCACTGTGTAGCTGGTAATTTTGGCCCCATCCTCCATGCAGATCTTTTCTAAAAGCAGTGATGTTTTTTGGGCTGTCGCTGGGCAACCATGGGACTTTCAACTCTCTCCACAAATTTTTCTATGGGTTTTTTTTTGAGGGTATAGAGATCTTGAGGTCAAGGCCAATCCAGGATCTTGAATGAAATGCTCTTTACGGAGCCACGGCCTCGGTGTGTTTGGGATCATGTTCATGCTGGAAAGACCCAGCCACGTTCCATCTTCAAGCTGTCACTGATGGATGGAGGTTTTTTGGCTTAAAGCTCACGATACATGGCCCCGTTCATTCTTCCCTAAACACGGATCAGTTTCATCCTGTCCCCCTTGCAGAAAAAAAAACAGCCCCAGTGTTTTTTCACACCCCCATTGCTTCACAGTAGGTATGGCGTTCTTGGGATGCAACTCAGCATTTCTTCTTCCTCCAAACACGACGAGTTGAGTTTTTACCAAAAAGTTCTATTTTGGTTTCATCTGACCACATGATATTCTCCCCAATCCTCTTCTGGATCATCCATATGCTCTCTGGCAAACTTCAGACAGGCCTGGACATGTACTGGGCTTAAGCAGGGGGACACGGCCTGGTACTGCAGGATCTGAGTTCTCTCTCGGCGTAGTGTGTTACTGATGGTAGCCCTTTGGTTACTTTGGTCCCAGCTCTCTGCAGGTCATTCGACTAAATAACTTATTTTCCACTATGATTTACAGTTAAAATTCTTTAAAATTCTACAATTTGATTTCCTGGATTTTTTTTCCTCATTTTGTCTTTCATAGTTGAAGTGTACCTCATAGTTGAAGTGTACCTATGATGAAAATTACAGACCTCTCTCATCTTTCTAAGTAGGAGAACTTGCACAATCAGTGGCAAACTAAATACTTTTTTGCCCCACTGTATATGTAAATGATTATGATATTAGAGCGAAAGGATAAGTTTATTTGTTTATTTGTCGCTAAAGACAATAAAGTTCCAGTCCATAACTGTCCAGGTTTCTCGTTCACAACATCACTGCAAACGAAGGCAATGGTTGGTGACTGTGAATGGCAAGACACGTAATGGGCACTGTGACTACAAATCTCTCTCTGCTAAGCACCTGGATATGGTCCACACAGAGACAGGTGTGTGTAGTGAAGGTGTCACTTGTTTCTGGATGGTGGACAACAAAACTGTGGTAGTTGCTCGTGCGTGTCGGCGGATGAAACGACCCTCTCTGCTGGTGGTCCGTCCGGAGCCTGTTCACCATGTGTCCATGCCCTCATGGAATCATTGCTCCCAACACCTCCTGACAGCTAGGTCAGAATGGCCTAGATGGTGGTCAGTTCGTCAAAACGAGCAACCTGCTTCTCTCAGTCCAATGATGCGACACCTCTCAAAGTTTGCAAACTGGGCAAAATCACTTTGAGCGTGCTTAGAGGCATGTCTAGCAGTCGACAATTTCTCACCAAGAGGTACAGTACTGTACAAAAGTTTTAGGCATTTTATACTTTTCAATATATATATATAATCACTTTGTAGTTCTACAATAGGCCCTTTGTTACACTTGTGCATTCTTTCTACCAGAAGTACCTATGTGTGAACAAGAACAGCCTTGTCTCAGTTTCCATGGCTTTCCAGCTGTCGGTGAGCAGAAGAAAAATGGTACGTGCAATTAGGAGAGATGAAGGGATAAACATTTTGTCATACAGAGGGGAAGTACCTTTGTTTGTAGCCAGAATTTCACTACTTCCGACTACAAGTCCACAACTGAAAGTTTGTGTTGTTGCCAGCCATGAGTTGTGAGAGTGCCACCTTTCTGACAGCTCAATCAGAGACCTTCAACTCCAACTACAAACACACAACCACATTTAAAGGTTTACTTGGAGTATGCCCATGCAGGGCCATGACATTCATTTACAGCCTCTTCACAGGTTCAGTTTTGACAGGGAGAGCACAAGGAAGTCTGGAATCTGCTGGGAGCTGAAGACGAGGTCTTGGCAGACAAGGGTTTTGTCATCAGAGACATGCAGGTGGATAAGGGAGCATGACTGTTCGTACCACCATTCAATTGTGGAAACAGTTAAGTAAAAAGGATTTTGGAGAAGAATCACAGGGAATTGCCCGTCTCATGATTCTCATGGAAAGGGTGATTTGCAAGGTTAAAGAAAACCACATTTGCGATTTTGCTTTGCAACTTAGCCTGGCTGGAAGCATCAATCAAATCTGGTATATGGTGAATTACCAAGGACCAATATTTCTTGACTCTTGAGTGAATGACTTGAGGAATATAGTTTTTCATAACCATTTAATGTTACTTGTTCATCTGTTTCTTATTATCCATAATGTCCATGTACATATTTATCTCTGATCCAAATAATCAGCCCAATAACAGCCCATTAATGAGTTAAAGCAGGAAAAGCCCTAAAATGCTCCAGGGCCTCAAGGATATTGTTTCAACAGAGCTTAAAATATGTTAGATTCCTTGGGAACACCTACACCTGTATAAGCTGTGAGGTGTTATCTTGTGAGTGAGTTTGAACACTGTCCAGCATGTTCGTGGCAAGCAACGTGAATTATTATTAGTTCCTGTCCCATGACTTTTGGCACATCAGTGTAAAATACAAGGTTAACCAAATATGCTTCATCCTGTTAGTGGCACAGTGGCCTTACAGAATTGATAGAACAGCACCTACATGGTTGCGCAGCCTTTTATGAGATGCACAACTGCACCGCAGTCAGGATACATACAATCTTGTCCTTCCAAAGTCACCGAAAGTAAAAGTTTAGATAACAAACTGTTAGAACAAAGTGTTACAGAAAATCTGCATATTGTGACATAAAAAACTGTCTGCAATAGCAGACCTATCAAATGTAGCTCATAAGAAGTGTTGGTAAAGGAAAGCTGCAAACTGCAACCTGAACTGAGGTATTCTGATTGACTTTCAAGCCCTACCGGCCACAGACCAAGTATAAACCTCGAGTTTGGTTGGCTTCTGGGACTTTCTTCAGCTCTGACTATCACCTTTCTTGTCACCTACAGTGGTGTGAAAAAAGGTTTTCCCCTTCCCGATTTTTTTCCTATTTTTTTTGTAGTTTGTCAACCACTGAAAGTGTTTTGGAACATCAAACAACAAAACCAATTTAAAATATTCGTTCTCAAAGACAACAAACAAAGGTAAATACAAAACAATGCAGTTTTTAAATGAAGGTGTTTATTATTAAGGGAGAAAAAAAAAAGTGTGAAAAAGTGAGAATGCCCCCATGTGTTAAAACATAACTATGGTTTATCACACCTGAGTTTGCTGTTCTCTAGCCACCACCCAGGGGCCTGATTATGGCCACACCTGTTCTCAATCAGGACAATTCACTTAAATAGGACCTGCCTGACAAAGTGAAGAGTGAAAGTACACCCAAAAAAGGATCCTTAAAAGCTACACATCATGGCCGGAGATCCAAAAGAAATTCAGGAAACAATTGAGAAGGGAAAGTAATTGGAGATCTATCCGTCTGGTTGAAAAAAAAAAAGGGTTATATAAAGCCATTTCTAAAAGCTTTGGGGGACGTCCAGCGAGAACCACAGTGAGAGCCCATTATCCACCAAATGACGAAGACATGGAACCAATGTTGAACCTTTCCCAGGAGTGGCCGGCCGACTAAATTACCCCAAGACGGCAGCGACTCATCCAAGAGGTTCACAAAAGAACCCCCATAACAACATCCAAACATTCCAAAGAAAAACTGCAGGCCTCACTTGCCTCAGTTAAGGTCAGTGTTCATGCCTCCACCATAAGAAAGAGACTGGAACAAAGATGGACTGCATGGAAGAGTTCCAAGATGAAACAAAACCACTGCTGAGCAAAAAAGAACATTAAAAGCTCGTCTCAATCCGGATCGGATTCTCTAATGGTCAGGACCACCTCAGATCAGACACTATTTTTGGTGGGGATCATACTTCAGTACAGCAGTGGACACTGAATGTGGTGGTGTGGTGGTGGTGTGTTAGTGTGTGTTAAGCTGGAATGATTAGATCAGAACTGAGAACTGTCATGTTTTGGGGAATTAACTTAATCTCTCACTGAAAAACTGCAAAAAACTTCAACATTTAACTGAAGTAAATTTAGTCTGGGGAAAAAAATCAACAAAAAAATATTTAAAAAAAAAACATGTGCCACAATTATTGGCACACCTGAATATAATACTGTGAGCAAATTCTCTTTGGCAATAATATAGTACTTAGTCATCTCCTATGATAACTTGTAAGAATGGAGAAAACACAGCGAGGGAATTGAGAGCATTCCTCTTTACAGAATCTCTCCATACCTTCCAGGATTCTAGGTCCTCTCTTGTGCAATCCCCTCTTTAGCTTACCCCACAGAAGCCTATGGGGTTGAGATCAGAGGACCCATTACCCATTTTTTAGTTGATCTGAACATATTTTGGATCATCATCCTGCTGGAAGATTCAGTGACGTCACATTTTTAGTTTATATGCAGAGGCAGACAAATTTTTCATTTAATTTTAATTTTATTTAATTTTAGATTTTTTTTATCTTACTCAGAGACCCAACAATGGCAGATTGGCAGAGTTGGGATTTGAACCCTGGACCTTCTGTTCCACAGTCCAGTACCTTAACCATACTTTTCAATATGCATAGAGGTAAACTAACCATAGGGCCTTTTCCAGGCAAGTTTGTCATAGTTCCAGTTGATTATAATATTTCACATAAACTATAATAAATTAATTAAGAATAAATTTAACAATATTATGCAGTTGAAAGAAAGCAATTCTAGTAATGCTGCTAATGAAAACATTAAAGGAGAGGTCTGAATCAAATGTGTCACCTAAGTTTTTTACAGATGGACAGAGTGTTACTAACCAATCATCAATACCCTTGTGGGAGAGTATACCTAACTCTTGAGAGTTTGGAGCATAGATTATTTAAATAAACAAACTGGTATCGGCTAATCCAGTAGGTTCTAAACCAAGAAAGCACCAGTTTCTTAAGACCTACAGTATTTTCTAACCTACACTAGTTTTCACTAGTGCTGCATCTGGAAGATTGCTGAATAACTTGGTGTTGTGATGATCATCCAGTTTTAAGACAATATTATTAAATAAATTCATAAAATCATTACTTTTTCAATCAGGTAGAACTCCATAGTCAATTTCTGTAATGTTTCTAGTTAGTCTGGAGACTGTATTACAAAAAAAAAATCTAAGATTATTTTATTATTTTAAGGGCATGTTTATCCTCTTCCATGCTATTCCTCCAACTAATCAGAAATACCTCCAATAACTCTGCCTTTTTGTCCGTAATGCGTTGACCCTAGTAGGAGCAACTCGCTACACCTAAGCCTGTGTTCTTTGGGACAAGCGCCAGACAACCCCACCCCCATCCATATTATATAAAAATCTTTTACATAAAACAGTTATTGGCAGCCCTTCATCCTCCCTTTGCTGAAATTAAAGTCTTTTTCTCATAATGCTTGTCTGGGGAATTCAGAGCAAAGAATCAGACACTTCCTACAGAGCCTCCAGATCCTTCAGATTCTTCCCTTGAGTACTCTCCTCTTCAGCTCAATCAAGGATTTAGGTCATTGAGCTGAGATGAACATGTCAAAAAGCATTCTGTTTTCACATCCCAGTTGTAGCTTCCTGGCAAAGGTACTACAATTTCTCAAAGTCTCCTAGGCCTAGCGGGTAAGGTACTGGACTTTGGACCAGAAGGTCCAGGGTTCAAATACCACCTCTGCCAAGCTGCCACTGTTGGGTCCTTGAGCAAGACCCTTAGTCCACAATTGCTTGGATTGTAAGAATGTACCACTTGTAAGTCACTTTGGATAAGTGCGTCTGCTAAATGCTGTAAATGTAAATGTAGGATGTCTTCAATTATATGAATCCTACAAGCTTCCATTTACCTTTGGAGGAAAAGCATACCATATTTATTAGTGGGGACTAAGTTATTTTCTCCACAACGTATTGTTATGTCTGACCCAAGTGTTTTTTTTGTTTGTTTGTTTTTTCGTATTTAAACAAGACTGTAATTAATTCTGTAACTTAACAATAGTATTGTGCCATACCGCACTGTCTGATAAAACATTAGCATAAAAGTGCTCATTCAGTAAATCAGCTTTGTTTTATAGGAGTTACTATACTGTGAATGTTCTATTGCATTCCACTTCTAAGTGCAATTATGAATTTTTAAGCCTGGCAAGAAATAGGTCACTGCATCCATTAGTTTGGGCTGAGTTTAAACTAAAATAAACAGTGAAAAAAGGACTCCATCTCCTAACCCTTTATAGATCATGCCTGCCTCTCCCCTTGGCTATTACTGTCGGAGGATGTTATATCGTGTCTGCAGCATCTCTCCATCATGGAATGTGGAGTCCAGTTGTGTAGAAACAGAAGTGCATGCTGTTTTGCCGAACAAGCCATTGCACTACAGTGACTTTAATCCCCAGGCTGCGAATGTTCTCATATGCAGTGAGCTAAAAATATAGCCACATTAGGTGCCTTCACCCATGAATTGCCTTTACCTTAACTTCCCATAGCTTGCTAGGAGCAAGTGGGTCATGCTGTTACCATGCTTTAAAGGGAGAAGCAACCTTATATAAGCCTATATTTAGGAAAACCTAAAATATACAAAACATGACACTTTTGGGTACATCTGTTTTGCATGCTTTTATTCTGTGCTAACAATGTGCACTGGGTTGTGACCATGCTGTGATACACCGTGTGTGGGAACTCTCTGGGTCACAGTCAAAGCAATGCTGGCTGGAATGTGCGTCTCCAGGGTGTTTATGGTGTTTGCTGAACTCTCAGTTCCCCCTGATTGCAATAGTTGGACTGATCAGACAGATAAAGGAGCAGAAAGTGCAAAAATGTGGAGTGAATTGCTCCAGACTCTGCAAATACACTAAGGTCAGCCGTTACATAAGTACACAACTGCAAGGATGTAAAAACAGAAATATTTGCTTTGTCTTGAGTGGCCCCCTGGGAATGCTCGCTGCTGCGGCCCAAATTTTGCCATTGCATGTCCTCGCCTCAAATCTGTAACCGTGGCTATTTCATCTCAACTGAGTCATCAGTCGGTGCAGAATGCGATGGTAAGGCAGCTTGTTTTGCACTCTAAAAAAACTCAAATATGCATCTACTGTAAGGAATAAGAATTATAAGCTTCCAGTTAGTAAAAGTTTCTTTGAAAAACCAATCCCTTTCAGCTTGTGCAATCAGTTGGGCACTGTGTAAAAGGGTTTTGTATTGTTTGAGGAACACAGCAGCTAAATCTCAGATGGCAGTATTTATTTTCTAAACCTGTTTCTAGGACAAATGAAATATTTTACATTCTAATTTTGGCATCAAGTGTTGACAAAGCAGAAACACTTTCCAGGAATCATTTTATTCAGTATGGAGAACAAAGAACATTGTTTTATTCAGCAATCTCCAGTTTAACTGCAGGGTTAAGAAAATCCTTTCTTTACTTATTTCTACTTATTTCTTCATTTATCATTCATTTACGGTATTTAGCAGACACCCTTATCCAGAGCGACTTACAATTGTTAGTGTCTTACAGTCCAAGCAATTGTGGGTTAAGGGTTTTGCTCAAGGACCCAACAGTGGCGGCTTGGCAGAGGTGGGATTTGAACCCTGGAACTTTTGGTCCATAGGTCCATAGTCCAGTACCTTAACCACTAGGCTACCACAGTCCATTTCTTCTTAATGCATTTGTCCCATTTCTCCATTTGCAATATGATACTAATATCAGAGCTCTGTATTCCAGGTCATGCCATCTTTGTATACAAGAAAAGACATACATTTTTGAAGGAAACTCTGGTTGAAAAAAAATAATTGATGGACGCACTGAATTTCAGATGCTTGGAGTCTTCTACATACTCGCCTTTTTTATTTTAGGAAATAAAGCAAGCTGAACTGATAAACAACATCTACCTAAATTCAGACCAAAACTATTCAGTTTAAATTCTGATCATATTCATTCATTCATTCATTTTCTTATACTGAACAGGGTTTGTGGGCGCCTAACCAGCGGTACAGGGCGCAAGGCAGGAACAACCCCAGACAGGGTGGCAATTAATTACAGGTCATACACACTCCTACACTCATACACACACTAGGGTCTCTTTAGCATAATCACTTCACCTAAAGAATGTCTTTTGACTGTGGGAGGAAGCACCCATAGTAAACCCACGCAGACACAGGGAGGACATGCAAACTCCACAAAGAAAGGACCCAGACAGCTCCACCTCTCTACCCACTGAGCCACCGTGCCGCCCTAGCTTATTACTTTAATTTTATAAATCTACAACAACAATTTCATTACCAAAAATTCAGTTGCCAAAGTCAGTCTGCAACTTTCAATATTGTACAACCAGAAATTTCTATTAGAGGGTGATAGCCAAAAACGTGCTGTGTACTTTATTTCAGCTTTTATAACTCCACACTAAACAGAACACCAGAACACATGCCGTTACATCTGTTTTTAGAACACCGCACTAAGCAGACCATCATACTGCATGCTGTTTTACTGACTTTCTAACAGAGTGCACTAAACAGAACACTGTAATATGTAAAATGATTGAGATCAGTCTGGAAAGTGTTATAAAGACATTTCTAAAGCTTTGGGACTCAAAGCCACAAATGGTGAAGACATGGAACAGTGGTGAACCTTCCCAGGGGTTGCCGGCCAACCAAAATTATCCCAAGAGCGCAGCGACGATTCATCCAAGAGGTCACAAAAGACCCCACAACAACATCCAAAGAACTGCAGGCCTCACCTGCCTCAGTTAAGTTCAGTGTTCATGCCTCCACCATAAGAAAGAGACTGGGCAAAAATGGGCCTGCATGGCAGAGTTCCAAGATGAAAACCACTGCTGAGCAAAAAGAACATTAAAGCTCGTCTCAATTTTTCCAGAACACATCTTGATGATCCCCAAGACTTTTGGGAAAACATTCTGTGGACTGATGAGACAAAAGTTGAACTCTTTGGAAGGTGTGTGTCTGGTGTAAAAGTAACACAGCATTTCAGAAAAAGAACATTATAGCAACAGTAAAATATGGTGGTGGTAGTGTGATGGTCTGGGGCTGTTTTGCTACTTCAGAAGCTGGAAGACTTGCTGTGATAAATGGAACTATGAATTCTGCTGTCTACCAAAAAATCCTGAAGGAAAATGTCCTGAAGGAGACTTTGGAGTGGCCTAGTCAAAGTCCTGACCCTAATCCTATTGAGATGCTGTGGCATGTCCTTAAAAACGCCGTTCGTGCTCGAAAACCCTCCAATGTGGCTAAATTACAACAATCCTGCAAAGATGATTGGGCCAAAATTCCTCCACAATGCTGTAAAAGACTCATTACAAGTTATCACAAATGCTTGGTTGCAGTTGTTGCTGCTAAGGGTGGCCCAACCAGTTAGTAGGTTTAGGGCGCAATCACTTTTTCACACAGGGCCATGTAGGTCTGGATTTTTTCTCCCTTAATAATAAACACCTTCATTTAAAAACTACATTTTGTTTTTACTTGTGTTGTCTTTTGACTAATATTGAAATTGGTTTGATGTTCTGAAAGTGTGACAAACGTGCAAAAAAATAGGAAATCAGGAAGGGGGCAAACACTTTTTCACACCACTGTATGTTGCATTTTATATTGGCACAGTACCTGCACGTGTTCAATTAGAAAAGCGTTTATAACGACTGTTTTATAATAGTGAAGTGATTAATGTGCACTTTGACATGTCTATTGTGTGACACCATTGCACGATTGCACAAAGTCAGATTCAGCACATTCAGAGTTGGAGTTTGGCAAAAAACCTGTCCACATTCTGGTGTTCTGTGAACTGTGGCATTATAAAAGCCAATATAACAGCACAGCAAGTCCTCGGCTTCATGGACACTCCTGAAGTTATGATTGCTTTTCCTGAAGTGCACGGCAGGAGCTGCTGTTCTTGTGGATGATCTTCTGTAGGATGACTTTCTTTCAGATACTGCCAACTGCGCCAACTCGGCGGGATACTAGTCAGTAATGTGGCAAGTATATTAGACTCTTGTGCAGAATTAATTAATTAATTAATCAAAACATAACCTACATACATTACTACAACTGCTACTACTTCAAATACTGCTATTCTTATGTCTACTACTACTACTAATACTAATGATATTAATATTAATTGCTTAAACTTCTGAGTCGACCCACACAACTATTTCTGCCGATTCTTGATTCATGAGTCACGATTCAGTACACAGTAATTCAGGTTCACAATAGTCCTCAGAGAAGATCTTCGCTATTTTTATTGTGTTTTTAGGGAGTTTTTCCTTGGGAGATTTTCACTTTCAGATTTGTGTTAATGATTTTGGCCAACTGCAGGTTAATGTAAGTGTTTTAAACATTCACTTACTTATGATTACTTATCCTGGTATTCTTCCCATATCTCCGCTATGATACACTACAGACCGCTCTACCACACACTTATTAAACTCCTCAGTTCATGATACATTTAACTTATGATGGATTTGTCGGAACATATCCCCATCGTAATTCAGGGAGCACCTGTACATTATAACTCCATTATTGCATATAATGCCTTATACAGTGTGGATTTTCTGGGGGTCTGGAAAAGATTCATTCAATTCACATTATTCCTTTTGGGAAAAATTTTCTCTGTACTCATCGTTTTCGGCTCTCGACAAGCGAACGAATTAATGATGAGTACTAAGGTACGATTGTATTGTCCATGTCAAAGTGGACTTCAACTCCAAAATCATGCCAGTAGGTGGACTACTCTGAATTACCCTTAGGTGTCTGTAAGCATGATTGTAAGTGAGAGCTTGTGTGAGGCTTTGTGATGGACTTTCACCACGTCCTACCACAACCTTGAAAGTGATTGCTCAATATAACTGCCTGAATCACTTCCTGAAAATCCTCTTAAATTCTTATGGAGTTGAAGGAAAGGATGACACTATGTAGTCTCAGGGCTTTAGGTGTTTGGAAGCTAATTAGTTCCTGGGGAGATTGTTTGACTCCTGTCTTGTTGTTTTTTTTTAAGTGTCTTTCCTTCACATCATGCTGGGAGTGATGTGCAGAGCAGTGTACTAACGCTGAGGTGTTCTGGAGATATGTCTGATGCCTGAGTGATGTGACTTCATTATCTAAAAGCTGGACATCCTTCCAGAATCTTTGAATGTCAGAAACAGGTGGCAACCCTCAATACATGACTGTGCTTCACACATTTTTTTTAAATATGTTCAACTGGTACCTCAGATAATAGCTGTCTATAAGCACAGTTATGCATCATTGTCCTAATGTGTCATTCTGTGACGTTGAAGAATAACCAATAAATTATACACTGTCTATGAACCATTCTACAGAATTAGTCACGATAAATGTTACCATCAATTTAATCCCTGTTCATTAACTGAGAACAGGGACTGTGGTAGCCTAGTGGTTAAGATACTGGGGTTCAAATCCCACCTCTGCCAAGCTGCCACTGTTGGGTCCTTGAGCAAGGCCCTTAACCCACAAATGCTTGAATTGTAAGACTGTATCAATTGTAAGTCGCTCTGGATAAGGGTGTCTGCTAAAATGATGTAAATGTAAATGTAAATGAGAATAATTTAGATAAATATAAACAAAATAATCTTTTATAGAGTACTTTCTTTTGGAAGATGACTGTCACAAAGCCTTACCTTTACATTTCATACTTTCATTCTTATCCGCTTAATCCTGGTCAGGGTCTCGGGAGAGCCGGTGCCTAGCTGGAGACTCGGGGCAAGGCAGGATCAACCCTAGACAGGGCACCAATCCATCATAGGGCACATACACTCACACACTCATCCACACACTCCCACACAAAGGGTACTTTAGAAACACCAATTAGCCTACTATGCATGTCTTTGGGAGGAAGCCAGAGTACCCAGAGTAAACCCACATGGACACGGGGAGGACATGCATACCCCACACAGGCAGAGTCTGAGGTAAGGATCGTACCATAGATGCTGGAGATGTGACCACGCTAACCGCTGTGCCACTGTGCTGCCCACCTTTACATTTTAACTTGTGAAAATAATTCACAGCATTTTTTTCCATTTCTTTTAAAGTGAACTTAAAATACTTAAATTAATCAAGTGGTTCATTAAAAAAACATTATTCTAAATTATTCTGTCCTATATTTTCATGTCACTACTGACATACTAAGAGTTTTATTATATACAGTAGATTGCATCATATTTTAGCCACAATCCTACATTTACAGCATTTAGCAGACACCCTTATCCAGAGCGACTTCCAATTGGTACAGTCTTACAATCCAAGCAATTGTGGGTTAAGAGTCTTGCTCAAGGACCCAACAGTGGCAGCTTGGCAGAGGTGGGATTTGAACCCTGGTCCTTCTGGTTCATATTCCTGTACCTTACCTGCTAGACTACCACAGTCCCACAATCCTGGTCCTAGACTAGGACGTGAGACTTCATCGTTTGTTTTCATGGCCACATGGTGAGAAGTTAGATACCATTGCTTTGAAATAAATGTATCCCAGGTTCAGAAAACTTCACCACAATGTCCACATACTGAGCTCTAGAGATGCTGCTACAGCTGTTTAAAGAAGTAATTCCTCAGTTCCATGTAATGTGTACATTTCCAGTACACCATGTAATATATCCAGATGGCCAGTAATATATTTCTTTGGATTAAGCAGATTTTGTTTTTTATTAATCAATAATATTAGCAATAATTTAATTGCTTGTTTGTCACTTTCTCAACGCTTTCTTTTCTTGAAAGACGTGCAATCCTTCACAGTTTCCCTTTTATAAAGCAGAAAATGATCTAATTCAGCTAGTACAAATGAGCTAGGTCTGCCAAGATTTAATATGTTTATATGCGCTCCCTGACACAATACACATATTGAACTAAAGTAATAATTAGTGAATATTAGTGTTTTTTTTACTACTTTCTCAGCCACACTATGGGATAATTATTGCTTAAACCAACAAGAGTCTCATACAGGGTCACCGCAAACTAAATTACACAATGTGCAAAATATTAAGTAGACTATGCAAATTCTGAGGTAGATTCATCCACATATCATTTTGCTCCTAAGCAGTCACAATGTTGTAGTATTAGAACGTATTACTGTCACATACTGCACATTATATGGAATACTAGGATTAAGGGTAAGTGTGAGCATATTCTAGTCCAGTATACAGTGTTTCAGACCCAGTCTCTGTCCAACTCTTGTCTCAATCTCTCTCCCCTGACATTGCTTGCTTGTACTGATGATAGAGGGCATCTGTCTGCAAATGGCACTGATGTGATGAGATGAGTCAGATTGGGCAGGCAGCACTTCAGAAGCAAGCCCAAAGGGCGCTGCATTAGCATTTCATCCATTCAAACATGACACGGTTTCCTTCTGCACCGTCCTTCAAATGTCAGTTCATCCATGTCTAATCTGCGTTATGATTATTATTCATCTGTTAAATTCTACATTTATTGCTTCAGGTATGAGAGGCATTAAGAGACATTCATTTAAACACTGGGTTTGAAAGTGCCAGAGCTCTAAATTGCCTGCTTTGTACCTTTAATCTTAAATATGATTGACAAGCACTGTATTAATCTCCTTAAAATAAGACACATTGTGTTTATGTTTACAGACGTTTGTTCTGTCTTCACCATTACTAGACAGTATTAGTCTCGCATTATCGCTAAACCAACTCGAGAACAGTTTCATTTTTTTAAAACTAGCAAGTTCATCCCTGTTAAGTCCCATAATGGGGCCTCCTCGCTGCACTGGAAGGTGTGGGGTGTGTATAACATTTGGGCCTGACATGTGAATGGGCTGTGAGGATCAGAGAAGATTAAAAGGGAAGGTTACTTGATGGCTGCTTTGCTTTGCTTTTTATTTTTGCAATGAGTTGTGTTATTGTACCTTACAAGGTGCACTCTCTTTATTCCCATCCATAATAAAATTGGATAATAACTGGCCCAGACACATTCTGGACAAAATACAATTGAAAGTTGATTAAGAAAACTCAAGTTGGCTAAATGAGCATGAAAATGAAAGTAGTTACAGCTGTGGAGTCTTTTAGAGGCTTAGTTGGATTAATCGAGCATGGTATTTAAACTGGCATGTTCAGGCATTTTGGTTGATTTTGGATTCATTATTTGCGGCTAAGGGGTTCAAGCATGAAAAGAGGTCTTCCAGATTTGTTTATGTTTATGTGAATGTATTAGTGTTGGAAATTGGATAGCTCTGTTGCCGTTCTCTTAGAGCGGATCTATTCTTAGCATACTGAGTGTATAGGAGCTATTTTAACCGAAGACGAGCAGTGGGGGAAATTAGAGTTACTTGTTGTGGAATAATTTGAAAGGGGCATTCAGCCTGAAAAGCAGAAGCATTGTTTTGGTTAATGGTCTGGAAATTAGCAGGGTGTTTGGTGCAGTTGGCCTCGGATTTGTAGAAATGAATACACACAGGAGAGTATCAAGAGTATAGTTTAAGACTTTCAAGTAGAGTCTAAGGTTGAAAGAAGAATATAGTCTTGAAAGAAGGACATATTGTGTTCAGTAAACAATTTCTGGTTGACCTTAACATATATTTTGGATCATTGTGCCGCTGGAAGATCCAGTGATGGCCCATTTTTAGATTAGAGCCAGACAGATTTTGATGAACAATGTCCCAAGGCCCAACAGCCCCAAACATCTCTCTTCACTATAATGAAAAGTGGGCAGCAGGTTTGTTTCAGTGTAGTCACACTTATTATAGCAAACCCACCTGGAGTGTTGTTTTTTTTTGCCAGAAAGCTCAATTTTCATTTCATTTGACCAGAGAACATGGATCCAGTCAAAGTCCCAGTAGTGTTTCACAAACTCCAGCTGCTTATATCTGTGGTTTGATGACAGGTAAGACTTTTTCCTGGAAAGCCTTCCAAATAATCTGTTGGCATGGAGGTTCTGTCTGATAGTAGTTTTGGAGACGCCTGTTTTCTGCAATGCTCCAACAGTGATCCTTGGGGGTTGTTTGGTCCTTTTAACTATGCATTGGGGCAATAACTTAGGTCCTTCTACAGGCAAGTTTGTCACAGTTCCAGTTGACTGGAACTTTTTTAATTATTGGCCTAGATATGGGCATTTTAGGTGAGTAGCTATTTTTATATAGTCGTTCCCTGACTTATCTCAATACAATCTTCTCTTATTTGAATTGAGTGTTTTATGGTCTTTCCCATGAAAATTTGACCTCTGTGTCACATCATATACACTCACCGACCAAGTCATTAGTTATACCTGTTCAACCACTTGTTAACGTAAAGATCTAATCAGCCAGTCACATGACAGAAACTCAATGCATTTAGGTATGTGAACATGGTCAAGGCAACCTGCCAAAGTTCATATATAATCTCCCCTCCTTCACACATGACAAGTCGTGTACATGTGCTCCTGACGTGGGCAGAGGGCACCGCCAGGACTTGAACCCAGATCACTGCAGTGGTGGACTGGCGTATTAGAGTACCTAAGATATTAATGCGCATTAGAAATACACAGCATAATTGAGTGCATTATTTTAGCTGTCTTATGCAGTATATGGAACATATGGAGTAGATGGAGTGATCATGCAGATATTAAATAGATCCTCTGAGTCCCAAGATATTTCATATCAGTTTTCAGAGTAGATTCAATTATGATTTACATTTACTTTGCATATCTATGAATTCAGCAGAGCCATTCAGTCACATTCAAGCAGCTCTGTGATGAAACATAGCACCCATTTAGTTAAATAAATCATGAAGAGCAAAGGGGGATCTCAAGAAACAAGAACTTGTAAAGGTTCATAACATAATTACATGCTGTAAATTATTGTTCCAGGCAATCCGTGGACATTTGACCAATTAGCCATGCAGACTAATATTGGATTTATATGATTCATTTGAAGCGTAGTTTTTCTTTTCAGCAATATAACCAACACTTAATAGAAGACATAACATTCAGGGCTTGTTTTACAGAGTATTTCTCTGACTAGCAAGTTTTAATCACTATTTAAACAAATCTTGTGCAGCTGGGACACTGGCATCCCCATGGGGTCTGTAGAGCTAAAGTAGTACACATGCTTGGAGAGAGAGGGAGAGGTATTAAATATTGACAGAGTGCTCTCAGTTTAAAAACTGCAACACATACTTGCTGTTAAAAATTGCAAAGGAACTGTGGTTAAAAAAAGTATTTGCAGATATTTAAAGTAAAATGAGTTGCTTTTTCGGCAGAGCACCCAGAGGTATTGTTAATTTACATATCTCTCCAGCAATACTATGTATACAATCATCCGATAAAAGGCAATGCATTTATTTGGCACGAGACCCATGAAAGAGCAACATATTTCCATAAAGTTGATGAAATCCATGTTGTAAAATTGCTACAGATTTCTGTTAATTACTTTTATAATTTCTTGTTTTATGATTTTCCAACATATGCTTTAAGTAATCCAATTAAGCGGAAACCAAGTAGCTATTTTTTGTTTATTGTTCCTACCAATTACCTTCTATGACCGTTTAAATTAAGTACAGTGCAGGAAAAAAGTATTTAGTCAGCCACTGATTGTGCAAGTTCTCCTACTTAGAAAGATGAGAGAGGTCTGTAATTTTCATCATAGGTACACTTCAACTATGAGAGACAAAATGAGAAGAAAAAAAAATCCAAGAAATCACATTGTAGGAGTTTTAAAGAATTTAATTGTAAATCATGGTGGAAAATAAGTATTTGGTCATCTCACAGACCTGTAACTTCTTTCAAAAGGACACCAGGAAGAAAATTGTAGTCCTGCACTAGGCTGGGAAGAGTGAATCTACAATAGGTAAGCAGGTTGGTGTGAATAAATCAACTGTGGGAGCAATTGTAAGAAAATGGAAGACATACAAGACCATCTCCCTCGATCTGGGGCTCCACACAAGATCTCATCCCATGGGGTCAAAATGATCATGAGAACGGTGAACAAAAATCCAGAACTACACGGAGGGACCTGAGGAGTTTTAAAGAATTTAATTGTAAATCATGGTGGAAAATAAGTATTTGGTCACCCATAAACAAGCAAAATGTCTGGCTCTCACAGACCTGTAACTTCTTCTTTAAGAAGCTCTTCTGTCCTCCACTCGTTACCTGTATTAATGGAACCTGTTTGACCTCATTATCTGTATAAAAGACACCTGTCCACAGCCTCAAACAGTCAGAATCCAAACTCAACCATGACCAAGACCAAAGAGCTGTCGAAGGTCACCAGGAAAAAAATTGTAGACCTGCACCAGGCTGGGAAGAGTAAGAAAATGGAAGACATACAAGACCATTGATAATCTCCATCGATCTGGGGCCCCACGCAAGATCTCATCCCGTGGGGTCAAAATGATCATGAGAACGGTGAGCAAAAATCCCAGGACTACATGGAGGGACCTGATGAATGACCTGCAGAGAGCTGGGACCAAAGTAACAAAGACTACCATCAGTAACACACTACGCCGAGAGGAACTCAGATCCTGCACTGCTTAAGCCAGTACATGTCCAGGCCCGTCTGAAGTTTGCCAGAGAGAATATGGATGATCCAGAAGAGGATTGGGAGAATATCATGTGGTCAGATGAAACCAAAATAGAACTTTTTGGTAAAAACTCAACTCAGTTGCATCCCAAGAACACCATACCTACTGTGAAGCATGGGGGTGGAAACATCATGCTTTGGGGCTGTTTTTCGTCCAAGGGGTGAGGACGACTGATCCGGACGACTGAATGACGACTGAATGAACGGGGCCATGTATCGTGAGATTTTAAGTCAAAAACTCCTTCCATCAGTGAGGGCATTGAAGATGGAACGTGGCTGGGTCTTCCAGCATGACAATGATCCCAAACACACCGCTTGGGCAACGGAAGGAGTGGCTCCATAAAAAAGCATTTCAAGGTCCTGGAGTGGCCTAGCCAGTCTAAAGACCTCAGCCCCATAGAAAATTTGTGGAGGGAGTTGAAAAAAGTCGGTTTGTTGCCCCAAAAACATCATGCTCTAGAGGAGATCTACATGGAGGAATGGGCCAAAATACCAGCTACAGTGTGTGCCAACCTGGTGAAGACTTACTGAACTGGAAACGTTTGACTTCTGTCATTGCCAACAAAGGTTATGTTACAAAGTATTGAGTTGAACCAAATTTATTGACCAAATACTTATTTTTCCACCATAATTTTACAATTAAATTCTTTAAAAATCCTACAATGTGATTTCCTGGATTTTTTTTCTCATTTTTGTCTCTCATAGTTGAAGTGTACCTATGATGAAAATTACAGACCTCTCTCATCTTTCTAAGTAGGAGAACTTGCACAATCAGTTGCTGACTAAATACTTGTTTGCCCCACTGTAATAATTGCTGTAGGGCAGTGGTTCACATGCTTTTTTTTTGCAGTTTCCCCCTTTTGTTGATGAGAATATTTTTGAGCTTCTCCACCCTGACACACACAAACACGTCTTTTGCTTCCAAACTCCACTGGAATTTATGTTAAACATAGTAATTCATATAAACTGCAACTTCTTATTGAACACCAAATTAAAACTTTATTTTGTCTTGTTCAATAAGTCGCCAAATTTCATTTTTACTTTTTTTCACTTGCCTGTGGAAACCCTGAAGAGGCTCTACGAAAATTTAAACGGTAAGACCAATTTCCTTTCCAACTTGTCAGTGTAGGGTTTTTTTGTTTGAATTAATGCTCAAAAACGTTCCCTGGAGGGAAAAGGGATAGTTTATGTAGAGGTAAGAACAACATACATATCTACTACACCATATTTAGCATTCAGTCAGTCAGCATTCATTATAGGTTTCAACTATTTAACAGCATGATCTTGCTTATGAAGTGTAGCATTCCCTACAGCCTGGGATAATATGGAAAATGAAAAATAAAATCCAGTGTATCTTACGCTTACTTTGACTTTTATTTAATTGCAGATGATATGAACCCAAGATATTTATTTGTTCATAATGAATATATAATCTATCTAAACTATATATAGAATATAATCATCCATTCCAGCATTTCAGGCCAAAAAAAGTTGGGACAGGGGCAATTTAGGGCTACTAATAAATAATTAACAAAAAAACATTGTTCCTCAAATAAAGTTAGGAAGGGATTTGCATATTTCTCTCTCTACAGTGCATAATATTATTAAACAATTAAAGGAATCCATAGTGAATTTTTGTGCATAAATAAATGCAAGGAACACTGTTTTTTTTTCCATCTGTCCCAGATTTTCTGATTTGGGGTTGTGCAATACAAAATAAATAGCCATTTAATTAAACCTCACTGATCAAAGCAAAGGGGGAGTTAAGTAGGCACTGATAAAAGCAAAAGAGAAAGGGTGTAAGTAGAGATTAGAAGCTATTGAAAACACCATCTAAAGCTAAGCATCTCGTTTAACTTCAAATATTCAGCAGGTGGCTCTGCCCACTGAGCCATCAGAGCTGTGAATGCTATATTGTGTTGCATTCTTAATTGATATTCACTATAGTGAATTATTAGTTCAGATAGTGTGTTAGGGGATTCAAATACCCTTTAGATTTTTTTTTTTAATGGGAGTTCGATAGTCAAAATGATTAAGCAGAACTGTAGGTGCTTTTATGAAGGCTTAGAATAGAGGACACACAAAGCAGTGTGGGCGTGGTATTATCTAGGGAAAGGGAGCAGAGTGATGCTTATTTAATAACCCCATCGATCCTGGTCAACCTTTGAAAAACAAAGACTCCCAGACGGCTACACTGAGACACCCAGAGACACGATAGCCACTTTCAGTCAGGGATGGAGAACATGCATCAGTGTCAGTCACTGTGTGAATGAGCCAAAGTGTTTCTCCCTGTACCTTCTCATTACTCAGCCACAGCGATTTCTGATGTGCTATTACAAATGCATTAGTTCTGGAACCATCACAATATCAATTGAGACTTATTAATTTTTAAGCAATTGCTACTAGCATTAATCTGAACACTTGATTGCACTTTGCTTTCAGCCATTTCACACTCTGACTTTGTATTAACCCTGAGAAATAGGAATGACCCTGATATGTAGTGCTGCTTGGTAATGGATAACATTTTATTCGTGATTAATGGGTTTCATACTGAAATCTTGAAATTGAATTTACTACTGTTATAACTATTACTACTGAAATTACTAAGGCTCAATTACTATTAGTGTGTTGGTTTTAGTGCTAGGTGGCTACAGTGTGTACTAATTTTCAGAATCTGTTCAAAATCCAGTTTAATGCCGAATACTAGGATTTAGTGTACATGTGGCGTATTTTTGGATACTACTGAAGTTTTTTGCAAGTTATTTAATTAACATGATAAATATGTTTTTAGCAACCTGAACTTTTTACAAAGACTGTATTCCAGTTATCAGTACTGTACACCTTACATTATCAGCATATCACAAATCACCATGATCTGATACAGTAAGAATTCAAATCTTATAGGCCTACTCCTTAGCCTAATTAGCATTTCTTGCTAATTACTTAAGTTTCCTGTTAGTGGTCAGATACTAGGACTATGTGGAAAAATAAACTGGGGCAGTCTGAAAAACACTCCCATAGTTTTGTATTTATGGTAAATTCTTAATCCATCCATCTACTTATAGTGAATATATATCTATATCCTAGCTAGCACAGGGCAGTGCTGTGGCGCAGAGAACTCGAACTCAGGTCTCTGGAGATGTGAGGTGGCCTAACCCTAACCCTATTTTTGGCGAGAGGCGATTTTGAAGACTTAACAAGGTTACAAAAAACAGACAAAGTGACATCCATACCTGATGCTGACATAATGTGTTTTACTGAGCAGCCCACGTGATCATACAATCACATTTACAATATACATGTACAGTTTCTTTTCATTTATGCAAATTTGAGAAATAGTTAATTATTGACAATTGTCTCTGTGATGCGAAGCGCATGAAGTCCAGTCTATGATGAATAACAGCAAAGTCATTATAAGATAAGTCTGTTCACTCTGCCGCCATTTTGGTAACTCCACCGGGCAGTTATTTCTAGCCAAACAAGACCAGATTCCTATCTCTTTGAATGGGGAGACATCTATATATCTGAAACTGAAAGAGAAATTAACATTTAAAATGCATATATACAGTCGTATGAAAAAGTTTGGGCACCCCTGATAATTTTCATGATTTTAGTTTATAAATCATTGGTTGTTCAGATCAGCAACTTGAGTTAAATATATCATATAGCAGATGAACACCGTGATATTTGAGAAGTGAAATGAAGTTTATAGGATTTACAGAAAGTGTGCAGTAATTATTCAAACAAAATTAGGCAGGTGCATAAATTTGGGCACCCCAACAGAAAAATGACATCAATATTAGTAGATCCTCCTTTTTAGAAATAACAGCCGCTAAACGCTTCCTACAGCTTCCAGTCTGGATTCTGGTTGAAGGTGCTTTGGACCATTCTTCTTTAGAAACATCTCCAGTTCAGTCATCTTTGATGGTTTCCAAGCATGGACAGCCCACATTTTCAGTAATATTCATGTCTGGGGACTGAGATGGCCATTCCAGAACGTTGTACTGGTTCCTCTGCATGAATGCCTTAGTAGATTATGAGCAGGGTTTGGGGTCGTTGGCCTCGGTGCAACTTTGTCACTGATTCTTGAACATTGTTCTTAAGAATCTGGAGATATTAACTGGAATCCATGCGACCCTCAATTTTAACAAGATTCCTAGTACCTGCACTGGCCACACAGTCCCGCGGGCATTATGGAACCGCCACCAAATTTTACTGTGGGTAGCAAGTGTTTGTCTTGGGATGCTGTGTTCCTTTTCCGCTCCTTGTTATGTCCAAATAACTCAATTTTAGTTTCATCAGTACACAGCACTTTATTCCAAAATGAAGCTGGATTGTCCAAATGTGCTGTAGCACACCTCAAGTGACTCTGTTTGTGGCGTGTGTCTGCAGAAAAGGCGTCTTCTGCATTACTCTCCCATACAGCCTCTCCTTGTGCAAAGTGCGCTGTATAGTTGAACGATGAACAGTGACACCATCTGCAGCAAGATGAGGTTGTAGGTCTTTGGAGGTGGTCTGTGGCTTGACTATGACTGTTCTCACCATCCTTCGCCTTCTGCCTATCTGAGATTTTTCTTGGTCTGCCACTTCTTGGTTTGCCACTCTTCAGAGAAGATGCAAAGAGGAGAAAAAACTTCCAACTAGCCACCTTAACACTTTCTCATAGTTGGATTCACTTGTGTATGTAGATCAAGGGTCAATGAGCTTACAAAACAAATTTTTGTGTTCCAATAATTAGTGCTAAAGGTATTCAAATGACAAGGGTGCCCAAATTTATGCACTTGCCTAATTTTGTTTGAATAATTACTGCACACTTTCTGTAAAACCTATAAACTTAATTTCACTTCTCAAATGTCACGGTGTTCATCTGCTATATGATATATTTACCTGAAATTGCTGAGCTGGACAACCAATGATTTATAAAGAAAAATCATGACAATTATCAGGGGTGCCCAAACTTTTTCATACGACTGTAGAACCGCTGGTATAATCTGATAAAAACAGTGTAACTTACTTGTGTTGTTTGGTTCAAATAACACAGAAAAATAAGATTTTTTTAAAGCTCTTCAACACATTTGCTAATATGCCGAATGGTTCTTTCAAATGACAGGGTGGGGCATCTGTACTACAGTCCCATTCATATTTCAACCAGTGACCAGTCTCCTCATATAACGTCTCTGATAACAGACAGTGGCTGTACATCATCAGGCGTTGCAAGTATAAAGTATGATTAAAGTGCCACCTACCGACAGTCTGGAACATGGCAGCTTAGCAGGTAGAATTTCATTGCTGCCAAAACATTTGTCACATTTTAAGCTTGGCAAGGCCGAGAGGTAAGGTTGGCGGCTATTCGAGGTAAAGGGCAAGGAAGGAAATATGTCCTGAGGTTGAGGTTGGCGAGATAAAGGGGGTAAGATAATGAGGTTAGACTGTATATAGTGGGGCAAAAAAGTATTTAGTCAGCCACTGATTGTGCAAGTTCTCCTACTTAGAAAGATGAGAGAGGTCTGTAATTTTCATCATAGGTACACTTCAACTATGAGAGACAAAAAATCCAGGAAATCACATTGTAGGATTTTTAAAGAATTTAATTGGATGGTGGAAATATGTATTTGGTCAATAACAAAAGTTCAACTCAATTCTCAATAAAACATAACCTTTGTTGACTCCCGTTCATTCATCCCTTAACACGGATCAGTCATCCTGTCCCCTTTGCAGAAAAACAGCCCCAAAGCATGATGTTTCCTTCCCCATGCTTCACAGTAGGTATGGTGCAACTCAGCATTCTTCTTCCACCAAACACAAATAGTTGAGTTTTTACCAAAAAATTCTATTTTGGTTTTATCTGACCACATGATATTCTCACAAATCCTCTTCTGGATCATCCATATGCTTTCTGGCAAACTTCAGACGGGTCTGGACATGTCCTTGCTTAAGCAGGGGGACACGCCTGGCACTGCAGGATTGGAGTCCCTCTCGGCGTAGTGTGTTACTGATGGTAGCCTTTGTTTCTTTGGTCACAGTTCTCTGCAGGTCATTCAACAGGTCCCTCCGTGTAGTTCTGGGATTTTTGCTCACCGTTCTCATGATCATTTTGACCACACGGGATGAGATCTTGCATGGAGCCCCAGATTGAGGGAGATTATCAATGGTCTTGTATGTCTTCCATTTTCTTACAATTGCTCCCACAGTTGATTTATTCACACCAACCTGCTTGCCTATTGTAGATTCACTCTTCTCAGCCTGGTGCAGGTCTACAATTTTCTTCCTGGTGTCCTTTGAAAGAAGTTACAGGTCTGTGAGAGCCAGAAATCTTGCTTCTTTGTGGGTGACCAAATACTTATTTTCCACCATGATTTACAATTAAATTCTTTAAAAATCCCACAATGTGATTTCTTGGATCATAGTTGAAGTGTACCTATGATGAAAATTACAGACCTCTCATCTTTCTAAGTAGGAGAACTTGCATAATCAGTGACTAACTAAATACTTTTTTGCCCCACTGTATATCATTATGACCAGATAACATTATGGTCAGAACATCAGCTAAACAACAAGGCTTGTAGGTTGCCATGAGCCAGCAAGAGAGTGACACCCTAGGAATATCAAAAGACAAGAGCAATGAAAGCACGTTGTCTGGTCTAGTAAGTCTCATTTTCTTTTGACCAAGTGGATTCTTGGGTATGTGTGCAGCATTTACCTGTGGAAGTGATGGCACCAGGATGCTCTGTGGGAAGAAGTGAAGCCAGTGGAAGAAACATGAATCACTGGGTAATGTTCCAAGATCTGCACTTGACACCTAGAGGAGCTTTTATGACATCCCACTTTAAATTCATAGGCATTCATAAAGAGTTGGTCTCACCTTTGCAGCTATAACAGCTTCTACTCTTAAGGGAAAGCTTTCTACTAGATTTTACAGTGTATGGGACTTTTTATCTGTCTACAATAAGAGCATTTGTGAGGTCAGACAGCAATTGTGTGTGCCTGGCTCAAAATCTTTGTTCTAGTTCATCCCAAAGGTGTTTGATGGGGTTGAGGTCAGGGCTCTGTGCGTGCCAGTCAAGTTCTCATCCAAACATGCCTTTGTGGACCTTGCTTTGTGCGCTGGAGCATAGTCATGCTGGAACATGCTGGAAAAGGCCTTCCCCCAAACTGTTCACACAAAGTTGGAAGTATACAAATGTCTTGGTATGCTGGAGCATTAAGATTTCCCTTCACTTAAACTAGGGTCTAGATCAACACCTGAAAAACAACCCCACAGCATTATGCCTCCTCTACCAAACTTTGCAGTTGGTACTCTGTAGCCAGGCAGGTTATGTTTTCCTGGCAATCGCCAAACCCAGACTCCATCTAGAGTCCATCAGACTGCCAGAGAATACACTGATAGAGAAGCGTGATTTTTCACTCCACGGAACACATTTCCACTGCTCCAGAGTCTAGTGGCAGTGTTCTTTTCACCACTCCATCTGACCCTGGGCATTGTGCTTGGTGATGTAAGGCTTGCATGCAACTGCTTGGCCATGGAATCCCACGCTATGCAGCTCCTAGCTCCTTTGGAAGGTTTGCAGCAATTGAGTCGGCAGAGCTTTGGCGACTTTTTATGACCCTGATTTGCCAGGGTGGTATCCTATTATGGTACCACACTCAAATTTATTGAGCTCTTTGTAATGACCTGTTCTTTCACAAATGTGTGTTAAGGCAGACTGCATGGCTAGGTGCTTGATTTCATACACATGTGGGAATGGGACTGAATGAAACACCTGACATCAATGCTGTTGTCCATATAATGTATAGTCCTATAGGTAGTCCTAAATATGTCCTATGTAATGTATATTTTCTAAGTAGTGCATGTATTCTACTTTCTCTTTTGCTTATGTCAAACTCCAACAAACATTAAGCCCTGCACTTACCTTTATGTCAAATGTATGATAAAAAAATAAATGAAACATACTAGTTAAACAACAGATAAATTATGAGAAAATGGGAATTAGATTTTCCTTATTGCCAGAAAGAAACCTGCTAAATTGTTACGAAACTGTAACAGTCTAGCTGTGCAAGTCAGCTTGGCATTCTCAAATAGTTCACAACACACACATGCACACCGTTAAACAAACTCTCCCTAAAGCTACTCAGTGACCTTGACATCAACAGTCAAGTACAAAGTTGCTTGCAACAGACTAATTCTAAAGAACAGCACTTTTTTTCTTCTGTATGCCATGACTAGAGCAGAAATAAAGATGTAGATGTAAATATTATGGTAGGCAGCATGCTGAACAACCCACTGGGGAAATACTGTAATCATGTTGCACTGTTTTATTGCATTTTTATGCTTAATATAATCTCATTTTAAAAAGGCAGCAATGTGAGACATTAGGGTGTCAGCCTTCACAGAGCAAAAATTGGATTTACATCTAGTCGTGTTTGTGTATCACCACTTTGACTTTCCCTGCTGAGCGTGTCATAAAATACTAATGAACTTTGGCAAGGTAATTATGGGAAGTGTTTCCATTGCTACCTGGGCTGGTAATTGTGGCCTAGATGCCAAACAAAGCATCGTATTACTGTAGTGACTCACACGCTGTTATATTAGTCCTTCACTTTGTGTCTCGTTTTTTAATGAGTCACTCAATATGTTGCCCGTTGTGTCTGACATGAGAGTTTTAAATCTGTGCTTAACCAGTAGTGACAGTGTTGAGGCCTCACGGTGAACTGTCAGATTTAACACAGCTGCAAAGGCTGGCTTGGCAGAAAACAAGTCTATATGACTCTGGAGTTTATCCAGTTTGGCTTTAGCATGTTTTCGGTATTTATATTTGTTCTCTTACGTGCTGAAACTAATGAAACTATTGAGGTGCAATTGAGGTGCAAAAAATGTCTGTGACATTGATTATTCACTTATGGGCTTCTTCTTATAGAATTGACACTAACACTGATAGGGGACACACAAGACAGGAAAATACCTGAACAACCTCATTGCTAACTTTATCAGAAAATATCAAGGGTATAGAACTCTTGACATTGTGAACTGACAAAGCATGACCATTACAGTGTTTTATCTCTGTTTCTGTCTGCTGGCTGAACAGAACGGATGCATTTGTCTATCACAGCGCAAGGTGACATAAAGCTACTGACATCCATCATTGGATTTATTACTTTTCACTTAAAGTCTGCTCAAGTAAAATGATGGTACATTTATCACTTATAATCTAAATCATCCATCTCTTATAGTGCTCGTGATTACACACTGATTCTGCCATTTAAAAGGACAATGAAATACTCCTCGGGTTACGATGGTGCGGTTTACAGTATTTGACATTACAATGGGAATCCAATAATACACATAAATATACATTCAGCAGAAAGCATGTTCTGAATTTTGAATATCGATGTTTCCCCAGGCAAGCGATACGCAGTACGATTTTCACTTTTAGTACATTTTTAATTACATGAGGTATTCAACACTTTATATATATATATATATATATATATATATATATATATATATATATACGCACAGTGGGGCAAAAAAGTATTTAGTCAGCCACTGACTGTGCAAGTACTCCTACTTGCACTATGAGAGACAAAATGAGAAAAAAAATCCAGGAAATCACATTGTAGGATTTTTAAAGAATTTAATTGTAAATCATGGTGTAAAATAAGTATTTGGTCAATAACAAAAGTTCAGCTCAATAATTTGTAACATAACCTTTGTTGGCAATGACAGAGGTCAAATATTTCCTGTAAGTCTTCACCAGGTTTGCACACACTGTAGCTGGTATTTTGGAAGGAGGATTTTGGCTTAAAATCTCACCATACATGGTTCATTCTTCCCTTAATACGGATCAGTCGTCCTGTCCCCCATGCAGAAAAACTAAAACAGCCCAAAGCATGATGTTTCCACCCCCATGCTTCACAGTAGGTATGGTGTTCTTGGGATGCAACTCAGCATTCTTCTTCCTCCAAACACAAATAGTTGAGTTTTCAACAAAAAGTTGTATTTCGGTTTAATCTGACCACATGATATTCTCCCAATCCTCTTTTGGATCATCCATATGCTCTCTGGCAAACTTCAGACAGGCCTGGACATGTTTTGGCTTAAGCAGGGGGGCACGCCTGGCACGGCTGGACCTGAGTCTCTTTCGGCGTAGTGTGTTACTGATGGTCCCAGCTCTCTGCAGGTCATTCATCAGGTCCCTCCGAGTTGTTCTGGGATTTTTGCTCACCGTCCTCATGACCATTTTGACCCTATGGGATGAGAGGGCACCAAATCGAAGGAGACTGTCAACAGTCTTTTATGTCTTCCATTTTCTTACAATTGCCTCCCACAGTTGATTTATTCACATCAACCTGCCTATTGTACACTAGATTCACTCTTCCCTGCCTGTGCAGGTCTACAATTTTCTTCCTGGTGTACTTTCGAACGCCCTTTTTTTTGGCCAATGGTTTGAGTTTGGAGTCTGACTGTCTTGAGGCTGTGGACAGGTGTCTTTTGTTGTCCGATAACGAGGTGGCAAAAACAGGTGCTGCCATTTAATACCAGGTAATTGAGTGGAGGACAGAAGAGCTTCTTAAAGAAGAAGTTACAAGGTGTGTCGTGACAGCCCGAAATCTTGCTGTTTGAGGGTGACCAAAAACTTTATTTTCCACCATGATTTACAAGTAAATTCTTTTAAAAACAATTTTAAATTATTTAATAAATTGTAAGCAGTTTTTTTAAGTTTTTAAGCCAGAAAGTTTAAGCATGTTTAAGGCTAGGCTATAATATATACAGTAGCATATATATATATAGGTATATGCATATATTATCTATGTATATATATAAGATATATATAATATATATATATATATATATATATATATATATATATATATACATATATATATATGCTAGTGGGTTTAAATTACAGGATTTTGTCATTATATTTTAAGAATTCACTAATGAGTGCATGAAAGTGCACTTGATGGATGAGCATAAATTTCATAACTAAGCTTAGCCTCGTGATTTCCCAATACTTTAGCCTAGTTAATCGCCTTCACTAAGTAGACATTTTTTCTGCACACACCTTGTCATTCTGGGCATTACAGTAACATTGTTCTCGACCAGTCTAAGCCACAGTTGCAGTTGCACTGTTGTCAGTAACACTTCCCATCAATCAATACCACAACTGCTGTCTTGACCTATTAAGGTGTGGTTCTCACATTGCAGTATAGAAAATCCAACAGAAAGTAAGTGCTAACTTTAGCAGTGTGCAGGTATTAGATTATATGTAACACTGCCTGTATAACAATAATGTATACAATTTAGTGCTTCTCCTGTTTAAACACACCCACTTTAACTCAATACTGGATTTGTTAATGAGCTGAGTAGTTGGATCAGGTGTGTTGGGAGCAGAAAAACACTAAAAAATGTAGAGTGGTGGGGTGCCAGGACCAGCATTGAGAAACACTGGTATACATAGATGGCATAGATGGCATGACGCACAGTCAGATCTACATCTGTTGTGCTTTGCTGTCAATGGGTGCAACACTAGTTAGGTTGCTAGCAAACATATTACTTGTGGCATTTATTAAGCTGAAATTAGAATTACCTGTCAAATATGATGTCATGGCTAAACTTATAACTATACTAAAATGGAGAACTTTATCTGTTGTCCATATCCCTGCAAAATACAAGGAAATATTCTTATGTCTAATGTAATTCATGGGTCTACTAAACCTTTTAATGCTCTTAATACATTTTCCATTCTTTTCACAAAGTAATTATGCTCTATCCAGTTTACCACATAGCTGCATTTTATTATTGCACATTATTGACATCAATACATTTAGCAACAAATGGTTACTATTGAGGTGAATCGGTCACTCAGTCTGAATAACGTAGGCAACCAGGTCTTTTCTAGGTAAGATCTGAATAGTTACAGTCATAATAACAATGGACTAGTTGCACATTCACCAGGGCTTGTACATCATTGTTCATTTCTCCCATTGCATTCTTATTTAATGACCATCTTCTCTGTTTATCTTGGTATTTATCTTACTGTTGGGTAATAGACAAGCGAGTTTAGAGGAGCTCAGGCACCAAATGAACTGCATACATATTCATCATGACAATCATGGAACAGCTCTCTCATAATTGACCATCTGCCCTCTTGTTTTTAAACAAACATGGATATGATGCAACACCTCATGAATAAAGTAAACTTTAATGGTTGTGTAATGAAAAGTGAGGGCATAATAGATGCTTAGTTTCCAGGGCAAGACCACACTGGTTGTGATGCCTTACCTATAGGCAAAGTAATTAAAAAGCTACTTGTTTCTCTTTCTAGTCTCAGCCACTTCTATTAGGTTAAAAGCTGAAAATCAGGTTTAAAAGAGAATAGCACGGTAGACAAGAAATCCCATTGTATTGCATGTTTGCTCAGCAGAAGTCATTCGTTTCAATTCCGCATCCTATGTACTGTTAATTTTGCAGATGGTTTCTGTCACATGAAAAGTTCCTTCTCAAGTACACATTCCCTTTGTTCTTGATTATTTTTGTGTGTAAAGTCTGTTGAACTGGGGAAAGAGAAGCATAATTCCACAGTCACTTTTCACAGAGTCCATTGAAGATCTTGCTATGGAAGTATAATTTACGCGTGCTGGAAGTAACCCATGAGGCTGGAGGATTTCAATTCCATCCATGCATCATTCTTTTAGCAACATTGCCTGTTATAAGGATTATCCCCATAAACATCAGAAACTGCTCTGCTTGGTGCCAAGCGCAGTGGGAGGGCTTCTTCACAGAGCTTTAATCCCAAATCCCTTCACTCTCTTGTACAGATGATTGTTCTGGCACTGAGGGTTGTGCAATGGCTGCATTTTGGAGCAGGTTTCACACAAAGTAAGAATCCCCCCTGACCCTGTTCAAGAAAGTAGCTATAGAATGGGGTCACTTCAGTTTTTGTTTAGGCTAGGTGTTTCTATAACATTGTTTCCTGGACACAGTCTGGGGCAACCCAGAAGAATGGCAAAAGCTCTACGGAAATCAGCATTGAAGGCATATATTATTGGATTGAGAGAAGAGTTTGCCCAGCCAAACCAGACAAAGATGTCAAAGGTGGTGGGACTGATACAGGGAAGGCTGCTCTCACAGAATGGCACCATGCAGTTCAAGATGAAGAAGGGCAACCAGCAGCACACAAACACACCCATTATTACGGATAATGTTTTTAACACCTTGGTTTCCCTTTTGAAGGACATTTTAAAGGAGCTCTCAGAGTCCATGTTGGAATTGCTACTCATGCTGTTGTGGCGGATCTTAGCACTCTCTGCAGCTCTTTCAAGCGCAGATATCCTCCTGATCTGTTTCTGAGCAATTCTATAGATCTGCGTATAGGTTACAATCATGATGGCCACTGGGATGTAGAAACTGATGAGAGAGGATGAGATGGCATAGGTTCGGTTGAGGCTGGAATCACAGTTGCTCATCAGTGGTGTCCCATGAGAAGCATTCCCAAGCTTTACAAAGCTATCTGGCTGCACCTTGTGCCAGTTCAGCTGCACTGGAATGAAGGAGATTAGTACAGACAGTGTCCAAGCTGTACTGATCATCACAAACGCCACCTTGGGAGTCATCTTCCTTTCATAGCGGAACGGGCTGGAAATGGCCAAGTATCGGTCCACGCTGATAACGCAAAGGTTAAGGATGGATGCTGTTGAGCACATGATATCGAAAGCCACCCAAATGTCACAGAAGGACCCAAATGGCCAGAAGCCAGCAATTTCTGTCACAGCCTTCCAAGGCATGACCAAGATGGCCACCAGCAGATCTGACACAGCCAAGGAGATCACGAAGAAGTTGGTGACTTTGGAGCGGAGATGGCGGAACTTGGTCACTGCCGTGCACACCAGCATGTTACCCAGCAGGGTGGAAAGAATGAGGAGAGATAGGAAGCAGCCGGTGAGAACTCGCCTTGAGTGGTCACTCTCCAGCAAGCCGCTGTCAATCACCGTTAAGTTCAAATCCATCACTGCCAGTTTTCCAGAGATCACTGCAGAAGCCAGGATAGAGGAACAAGACAGCAGAAATGATAAGCTCACTGGTATCCAGTGGGGTTGTCTGCCAAGTCCTTGCTCTTTGGGTTATTATAGTCACAGAAAAAATTTTATACAACATTTACATTTTTGCTTTGTTATTGAGTCTCTACTTGGTTTCCCATCTGTATCCAACTTTATTATTATTATTATTATTATTATTAATATTATTATTATTATTATTTCACCCACTCACCGTGTTTTTGCACTGATATGCGCTCCTCGATGTCCGACAAGAGCCATTAAAAAGCTCTGGGTTGCCTTTCAGTCCAAATGCGACGTTCACACACATTCAGATGAATAAAGATATATTGCATATGGTTTCCATTAGTACTTTTCTGCATTTCTGCATAGTTAGAAAATCATTTCTTCAACTAAAAGCGTTTCTTCAAGAGTTGGTCCATCCTCTCACTCCGTTTTTCTCAGCACATTCATTTCGGATTTTAAAAACAGTAACTTATTGCTTTTGAGGGCTCGTCGCGCGCATGTTGTCTCGAGGCTCTCGCAGGAAGATTCGCCTCACAGTGACTCTTGTGCGTCTGTAAAAATCCATAGAGAATAAATGAAACTCTCCGCATCGTGTCGCGTTGCAGCTTGCACATAGTCCATCTTGATGTGAAGAGCTGAGACCGGCGCGCGCTGACGTCGAGTCCCCGCTGTTCCCCGCGCTGCACGCGCTCGGCGCTTCAGGTTTCATCCAGCTGGAACCTGAACCCACTGTCCAGCATCCACTGTCTCTCGTTCAGTCTCTGGATTCCCTCGGCTTTAAACTTGTGTTAAACACAACTCAACCTCATTACGCGGTGATATAATCTCAACCTCTGTGATTCTGCCTTATTCTCTCTGATTTAACCTCTTTCGCCCTGAATCAGCCTCTTTCTTCTTGATAAAACCTAAGTCTCTTTATCCTGATTCATAGTCATTCTCCTGGATTCAGGCTCAGTCTGTAATGACATTTAATTTTACCAGGATGCAGCCTCATTCTTTCTGATAAAACCTCAGCCTCCCAGATTCTCTCAGCTTCAAACTGTGTTTACACAGAGCTTAATCTCATGCTACTGATTCAGTCTCATTCATACTGATAAAACCTCGCTTCCCCTGACATTCTTAGCTTAAACACATTTTACAAAAGGTCAACTACATTCTCCTGATTCAACCTCGTTCTTTCTGATAATTCCTCATCCCTACTAAGCTCATCCTCACTTTATCCCTTTCCTCCTTATTGGTCTCTTATGAACTCTTATTGACTCAGATTCTCTTAATCCATTGTGTGGGTGTACGTTTTTATTCATTGCTTATACCCATAGTTCTGGAAACTGTCTTCCTGTCTGCCAGTCATCACAGTGTGCATGCTGGCATCACTGCTCTATACTTGTATCAGGTACAAATGCATAGGAATCAGCATCAGCTCCAGCCCCACCATACCCAGGCCACGTAATGCCGATGTGCATATTTCACATTCTATTTGAAGTATGACTCCATGAATTTAGTTTTGTTCTTAGATTTATCATCTACGCCGCCCAAGGAGGTTTGGTCCCTTTTTGAGTCTTGGTCCTCCCAAGGTTTCTTCCTCATAACACTTAGGGAGTTTTTCCTTGCCACTGTCGCCCTAGGCTTGCTCAATTTGGGATTGGATGTAGATATTAGGAGATAATCTAAACTTGTACAGTTGCTTTGAGACAATGCTCCATTGTGAAAAGCGCTATATAAATAGATCTGACTTGACTTGACTTGATAGGAATGTAACACATTGAGCATACCCACTTTTTTAAACAATGTACCGATAAATAGTTTAAAATACAAACCCAGGGCTGGGCTGCAAAATGATGGTCAGGTGGTGCTGGTATCCTACTGCAGCCAGTACTCCTGTGTCTTAATGACAATAAATGGCACCTGGTTATTAGAGAAACTAAAACAAAACAGGTTTCTTAAGAAACACAAAGGTTTAGTTTAGTTTTTCTAATTGAACACCAGTCCATGGTGGCAGATTCCCAAGTAACAGAAAATTTCATACATAGGTGTCCCCTAGTGCAAGAAGGGTGAGGTAGGGTGGGGTAGGGTGAGGTAGGGTGGGGTAGGGTGAGGTAGGGTGGGGTAGGGTGGGGTGTGTATAGCACAACTGCGCACCCGTCTGTAATCGGTGTACTGTAACTAGTGTAGAAATCATTTGATTTTTGTTTATCACACATTAGCAAAGATATTCTCCGGATATCTCCAGGTCTGTTGTGTATACTATATTTATGGGTCCTGTTTGGAAGCTCATTGGCTAAACCTTAGGCACACTGGAAAATGACAGAAATTTTAAATTTTAGCATTGTGCCTGTTGCCTCTCATGTTATCATCCCAAACGTTCATTGTTCATTCAGTTTTCTTATCCCCTTAATCATTGGTCAGGGTCGTGGGAAAGCCGGTGCCTAGACATCATAGGGCACTTAGGGCACTTTAGAAACACCAACTGGCCTAGCATACATTTCTTTGGAATGTGGGAGGAAACCGGAGTACCCGGACTAAACCCACTCGGATACGGGAAGGACATGCAAACTCCACACAGGATTGATCCAGGGACGCTGGAGTTGTGCGGCGACTGTGCTACCTGCTGCACCACCCTGCCACCCATCATCCCAAACATAGTGTGCTCATTTACTGGTTATAAATACTTTTCAAGTTATATCAATCCACCTGTCTGACCCAGGAAGCTGAACCCATCAAATAGGTTGCAAGTGTTGTATAACTAAACAATTTAGATTTACAAAATTTAGCAGATGCTCTTATCCAGAGCGACTTACAAGTTACACAGTCATACAATCCAAGCAATTGTGGGTTAAGGGTCTTGCTCAAGGACCCTACAGTGGCAGCTTGGCAGAGGTGGGATTTGAACCCTGGTTCATAATCTGGTTCATAGTCCAGTACCGTATCCACTAGGCTACCACAGTCCCATTTGATTGTGAATGTAGGACTGAATGTAAGATGAGACTCCACTTAATCAGTGTTAAGAAAAAAAATACCAGTTTGACTTCTGTCATTTAAATACAAGACAATATTATATAGGCAATACAGTTTTTACAATTTTCTTCCTGGTGTCCTTCGACAGCTCTTTGGTCTTGGCCATGGTTGAGTTTGGAGTCTGACTGTTTGAGGCTGTGGACAGGTGTCTTTTATACAGATAACGAGGTCAAATAGATGCATTAATACACGAGCAATGAGTGGAGGAGAAGAGCTTCTTAAAGAAGAAGTTACAGGTCTGTGAGAGCCAGAAATCTTGCTTGTTTGTGGGTGACCAAATACTTATTTTTCACCATAATTAATAAGTAAATTCTTTAAAAATCCAACAATGTGATTTCCTGGATTTGTTTCTCATTTTGTCTGGTAGTTGACGTGTACCTATGATGAAAACTACAGACCTCTCTCATCTTTCTAAGTAGGAGAACTTGCACAATCAGTGACTAAATACTTTTTTGCCCTACTGTATATGTATGTGTGTGTATATATATATATATATATATATATATATATATATAACATATATTACTTTTGTTTGGCACAGTTTAACCCCAAGAGAGACTTGTCAATGAGCAGATGATTTGATTTCATTGTGTTAGACAAGATAACCGTCTACAGTGAGCAGTCAGCATGACTACAAGATATTTTTATTTATTCAGTTTATAGATAAAGCCTGGAAAATGGTCTTTGTGCCATTAAATCAGAAAACAACCAGCCGACCTCATTTGAGTCTTGATGTCTCAAGATACCAACGTTACACAGTCGGGTCTCTAAAGAAGAATTGGTAAATATACTGTAGTTGCAATACACATTACAATATAACTTTATACACTAGTATCATGGCACTTGGGTGGTGCAGAGGAGTAATACGCTAACCCAGCACAACGGTGACCCAGAACTGATTCGCAGTGATGCCTTCTGGTCAAATTAAACCTCACAGACAGGCACATTTGACTGTGCCTGACAAAGGTGATGCCTGCTTAGGAATCGTCCCCCGGCACTGCAACAGCAGCCATGTCCAATCCAGGGCACGATTACACCTGCACCCTGTGTTCTCTGTGGATTGGCACTGGAGTGCGCCCTGCGATTCTGACTAGGAAAAACAGTGGTAAATCTAGAGTGAATGAAAAGTAACATCATGCACATATAAGGCCTCATTCATGAAACCTTTGTAAAAAAAACGAGCAAACTGCGAGTAAATTACACGTCAACTTCCGAAAACTCTCCGCCAGATTCTGAATGCAGCGTAAACACCAGATTTATTAGTTATGTTATATTTATTAGTTATGTTATTTATATTATGTTAATGAATATAAATCGTCTGTAAATGGGTCGCGCGTGCATGTACCTTTATAATTAGCATACAATTACCATAATACATGCCCATGAATAACAAATGAAGACCATACAACGAAGACTTTGGAATGAGAAACAGAGCAAAAATCCTATAAAATGTCTCAGAAAAAGCAAAGAAAAAACTATTCTTATGCGGAAAACGATGTTTTAGTGAACAAGGTGCATTCAAATCGACACACCATACAGCACCCAGAATAAACATAAAGCATGAATTAATTTGTGGAAAACAACAGATAAATAAAGAAATATGTTATTTTGAGCTTTCGGTTTCCCCACAAACAAAACTGTTGTACAGAAGGCACAGAAACTTATATGGGTATGTTCATGTTTTCATGCTCACTGATACCATTCAATGACCTAAACTCACCAACAGCTCAACACAGCAGGCTTCATGACATACAGGTCATGGTTTTGCAGTTTATTAGGATTTGCAGTTTGTAAAGATTCAGAGCAAGTGATTTGCTCAGACGGGAATGCTAATTGCAGATTTCAGAAACAGTCTACTCTTGGAATCTAAAATACTGCTAAGAACATTACTGTACCGTCAGACCATCTGTTTAGTAGATTTAGAAGGCAGTTATTAAGTATAATAACTGCACAGTATAAATTCTGTATTAAAGGTTGACTGGTACAATTTAGTTCATGCACTTTGGTGAGCTAAATACACAATTATTGAAATATACTGTTTACCTCTTAATTTAACATTTCATTTATGTCTGTTCACTCAAAAGCTCAAACTTTAATAATATTCATCCAATTGAATAAAATTTCCACTCATTTTTATTCAATTGGATGAATATTATGTAAACACAACAAGGAGTCCAATCCAGATCTATGTGTTGGGAGTTTTTTTTCTCAGCCATACTGTATATGCTATTGTTTCAGCAATTGCGTTTAAATACTTTTCAGCAGGTACTTTTATCTGTAATAGTGAGAACAATACAATGATTTTAAAGCCTACACATGCCGTTTCCTTTGAATTTCATTAGTATCTGAATCAGAATGAAACTAGCTATTTCAGTTCCATCCTGCCTACATTTGTTAGGGTTGCCACTTTTATTCAAATAGTAAAACAGGGTTTTTTTGTGGAGAGTTGTATTGTATAGGTTGTGTTTGCTACTTGAGATTGTTTAATGCTGAATAAGGATTGTTAAATGACAGTTAGCAACAAACTTACACAAGCCAATGTTTAACTGTACTTGGAGCTACAAAGTGCACCTTAATAAAACACAATAAACATAAATGTTTGTCACTTCAGAGCAATTTAATCATTGCAACGTAAAGAGAACACTGCTGTCTGTTTTGTCTAAATATAATTAAAGCCCATTATCCGAATGTACCTTGATCCAGAAAATGTTTCAGAAAGCAGAAGATAGCAGGAGTCAATAGCATTATGTTCTATGGGAAAATTATTATATTGTTTCTGTATATTAAAATTCCCACCCCACTTTCAGTGAAGTCAACATAATATAGTGGCACAGGGGACTTTTTGACTGGCCTTTCAGCCTCCCTGTTGTCTGCAGACTGGGAGATGTTTCACCCATCTAAAACAAACAGGCTGTTTTTCAACATGTGGATACGTGTTTTTTCTTTTGGTCCTACATTTACATTTACATTTACAGCATTTAGCAGACGCCCTTATCCAGAGCGACTTACAGTTGATACAGTCTTACAATCCAAGCAATTGTGGGTTAAGGGCCTTGCTCAAGGACCCAACAGTGGCAGCTTGGCAGAGATGGGATTTGAACCCTGGACCTTTTGGTCCATAGTCCAGTACCTTAACCACTAGGCTACCACAGTCCCTAAATGCAACAATACAAAATAAATAACCATTACCTCAGAATTAACCACTAAATATAACAAAACTAGAAGTTGTTCATTCATTATTTTTCTTATTTGCTTAATCCTGGTCAGGGTCTAGCCAGTGGCATAGTGCGCAACCTTAGACAGAGCGCTAATCCATTGTAGGGCACACACACACTCACTCCCTCACACTAAAGGCACTTTTAGAAACATCAGTTTGCCCAACACACGTCTTGCAGACTTCACACATGCAAAGTCCAAAGTCAGGATCAAACCTTGCCACCAAAGTGGAAGTTGTGGATAGTGTGATATTACTCTGCATTTAAATTTAAAATAGTGGTCTACCTGCAGACAGAGGGAGTTATTTGATGCCACCCAAATACCATTCACTTACACTCCCCAGAAAAACCTGTAATCATTTGAAGATCCTCCATAGCACTTAAGTCAATTCACACACTATTGGATATGGCAAGCTGAATGTTTCCATTTATTATCCATGACACCCATCTAGCATAAGAGTCCAATAATTATGCTAATTATATGGTTTATAATGACAACATTGTATTAAATTAAAGAAAAATGCACGAGCACTAACATGCATTTTATATGGAAGCATTAATATAGAGCACATGTCAAATCTTCACTTCAGAGATACAGTGGTGCTTGAAAGTTTGTGAACCCTTTAGAATTTTCTATATTTCTGCATAAACATGACCTAAAACATCATCAGACTTTCACACAAGTCCTAAAACTAGATAAAGAGAACCAAGTTAAACAGATGAGACAAATATATTATACTTGGTAAATTATTTACTGTGGAAAATGATCCAATATTATATATTAGTGAGTGGTAAAAGTATGTGAACCTTTGCTTTCAGTATCTGGTGTGACCCCCCTGTGCAGCAATAACTGTAACTAAATGTTTCCTGTAACTGTTGATCAGTCCTGCACACCGGCTTGGAGGAATTTTAGCCCATTTTAGCCCATTGCTCCATTGCTCTGAGCTTTAAGAAGCTCTTCTGTCCTCCACTCTTTACCTGTATTAATGGCACCTGTTTGATCTCGTTATCTGTATAAAAGACACCTGTCCACAGCCTCAAACAGTCAGACTCCAAACTCAACCATGGCCAAGAACAAAGAGCTGTTGAAGCACACCAGGTAGAACATTGTAAACCTGCACCAGGCTGGGAAGAGTGAATCTACAATAGACAAGCAGGTTGGTGTGAATAAATCAACTGTAGGAGCAGTTGTAAGACATACAAAACCATTGATAATCTCCCTCGATCTGGGGCCCCACGCAAGATCTCATCTTGTGGGGTCAAAATGATCATGAGAACGGTGAGCAGAAATCCCAGAACTACATGGAGGGACCTGATGAATGACCTGCAGAGAGCTGGGACCAAAGTAACAAAGGCTACCATCAGTAACACACTACGCCGAGAGGGACTCAGATCCTGCAGTGGCAGGTGTGTCCCCCTGCTTAAGCCAGTACATGTCCAGGCCTGTCTGAAGTTTGGCAGAGCGCATATGGATGATCCAGAAAAGGATTGGGAGAATATCATGTGGTCAGATGAAACCAAAATAGAACTTTTTTTGGTAAAACTCGTCGTGTTGGAGCAAGAAGAATGCTGAGTTGCACCATACCTACTGTGAAGCATGGGGTGGAAACATCATGCTTTGGGGGCTGTTTTTCTGCTGCAAAGGGGACAGGACGGACTGATCCGTGTTAAGGGAAGAATGAACGGGGCCATGTATCATGAAATTTTAAGCCAAAAATCTCCTTCCATCAGTGAGAGCATTGAAGATGGAACATGGCTGGTCTTCAAGCATGACAATGATCCCAAAACACACGCGTCGGGCAACGAAGGGAGTGGCTCCGTAAAAAGCATTTCGAGGTCCTGGAGTAGCAGTCTCACAGACCTCAAACCCCATAAAAAATGTGTGGAGGGAGCTGAAAGTCCATGTTGCCCCAAAACATCACTGCTCTAGAGGAGATCTGCATGGAGGAATTGGGCCAAAAATACCAGCTGCAGTGTTGTGCCCCAACCTGGTGAAGACTTACAGGAAACGTTTGACCTCTGTCATTGGCAAACAAAGGTTATGTACAAGTATTTGAGATGAACCAAATTTATTGACCAAATACTTATTTTCCACCATAATTTACAACTAAATTCTTTAAAAATCCTACAATGTGGTTTCCTGGATTTTCTCATTTTGTTTCTCATAGTTGAAGTGTACCTATGATGAAAATTACAGACCTCTCTCATTTTTCTAAGTAAAAGAACTTGCACAATCAGTGGCTGACTAAATACTTTTTTTGCCCCACTGTATTGTAACTGTATCTGTTAGAGTTCTGGTCTTCCACCTGTTCTCCGCTTTCCACCCATTTTCCAGTTTCCAGCCATATTTGAGATTCCACCCATCTTCCCTCTTTGGGAACCAACAGCAGATCCGCTTTGGCTTTCACACCTCACTCTTTCATTTTCCTTCCCTTTTAGTTTTCTCTCTTGTTTTATTGTATGGATAAAGCACCACTGTTATTCCCTTTATCCTGTGTCCTGTGCCTGCGTTTGTGAGTCAGTTTGGACCCCAGCGCCATAAAACCGGTGGGTTCATGTACCGTCTCGTAAATTGAACCCCCTTAGATGCTACAGTATAATTTATGAAACATCCATAGTTACTCATTAGATATGAGTAGAGAAAAATGTGTGAACAGTAGATAGAAGGGAACATGCTTTCAAAATTAAATGTACCAATGAGAGCACAGTTGCAATAATTGGCTTACTGACTTTTAATTTGATATGAACTGATCATCACATACAAATCAACTAGGCCTAAGTAAAAAAAAGAAAATCCTCCTGACTCCCGTCCTCATCCCACCCATGGCCTTACCTGACAGATTATTTTTTTTATTTGTGAAGCTTAAGAAGGATTATTCATTTTCAAATGCTTGTTTGCTTGCCTGGGGTACAAATTATTTTTTACCCTGTAAGAATTCCCTGTGTACTGTTTAAAGTAGTCAAAACAAATAACCAATAAATCATAAAAGTAATGTGTGACTGCTGTATTGCCATTTTGGCTATGCATGCCATAATTGAAATTCTTAAGATGGGAAATTGATCAGCTGATGACTCTAATCAGCTCAGTATAATAAACTTATCAGATCCCTCTGCGTGTAAACATTATAAAACCCTAGTGTAAACGTACACCATGAATTCTTTGTTAGTGGAATGTTCAGTGGTCACAAAAAGAAACCCATCAACCAATACTGATGAACACTCTGCAGGATAGATACCAAATGCCCTAAAAGTACAACCACAAAAATAAGAAAAGAATATGGCATTTTGCCAAACTGACCCAGTCTCTTGTTGTATCAAAACTAGACTTAAATACATACACTTATTTTTCCTTTCCTTTATGATTGTTTGTGTGCTAGGGCTATTGTCTATTTGTATCAGCATGAGGCAATGTCTACTAGTAAGAATACAAAGCACTTCTGTAAGTGCCCTCAACAGGGTGTCTGATAAATGCTCTAAATGTTCTGTAAATCCTTACAAAAGTCGTCAATTTGTCTCAGATTTACACCAATCAGCCATAACATAAAAACCATTGACAGGTGAAGTAAATAACTATGACAGTGTGATGCCCTGGTCAATGTTCTGTTGGAAAACTTGAGTCCTGGCATTCATGTGGATGGTACTATGACATGTACCACCTACCTAAACTGATGCATACCAAGAGAAGTACAGTCTTTCCCTAATCTCAGTCGCCTGTATCAGCTTGATATTGTGACCATTTAAAAATATCTGTTCTATTCTAGCATCTTTTTCACATTGTGCCTTATTACAGTGAAGTAATTTGAAAAAAGCAACAGTTCTGACATTGAATCAAAAATGGAAAAGTGATGAGGCCCCTGATTTGGTGCTTTGTAAAGTCACATTTTGCTTTAATTACAGCCATCAATCATTTTAGATATGTCTCTATCTGCTTTACATGCCTAGATTAGATAAAATTTGTTTGAGGTCAGTCAACTGCTGTGAACAGAAATAAACTGTCCTCTTTAAGTCCATCCACAGATTTAGGTCAGCACTTAGGCCATTGTCATTCTGAAAGGTGAACCACCAGCCAGTGTTCAACTGTCTAGCCGAAAGCCGAAGATTTTCCTCAAGAATATGGGTGTACTTGGTAGCATCCAATTTCTCTTCTTCATAAACAACTGCCCAGTAAGTGCTGAAGAAAAACACCCCACAACATAATATTGTCACTACCATGCTTCATAAAGATTCACAAAACTTGTGAGATTGTGGATACATGCACATACCAACCAATCCCAGCCATAAAGACTTATAAGTCCTTTAAAGTTGAAATCTTAACTAGATTATTGTATGTGGGGTGTAATGTGACAAAAGGTAAGAACAGGGTATGATTTATCCCATAAAATTCTGGAAGAATTCCTTCTTGAAATTAACCACCACACACCATTTTGCACTTGTATGTCAGCATTCCAAGAGGAAATAGTTATTCTGGAGGCCAGATTGTTATGGGTTTGTGCACTTTTGTCCTTGAACTATGTACAAAAAACATATGTTAAAATAAAAAAACAGCTATTTTATGCCTGAAAGTTCCTTTATGTTAAAACTCTATATTTAATCTTTACAAGTCAGTGTAGGTGACCTTCTGTTGTGAGAGATAGATCTGCACAGGTGCAACTTCTGATTTCTTGGCTGAACCGATAAACGTGGGGACACTTCAAAAAAAGCATCAAAGACAAAAGAAGACAGCCACCAGCCACTCATAAATCACAAAATCAAACAGACATCTTAACTGATCATCAGATTAACAAACTGCAGCTGGTGCCACACTTGTGCCACTGTCATATAAGATGCCATAACTGTCTGCCCTTCAGAGTCTCAACTATTCCTTTCACTTATCATCATTAAATGTGGAAAGTAGCTAGAGGAGACCATTGTGGTAACTAATATTCAGTCTACCCTGTCCCATGACAAACAGGAAACATGAACAGCCTCCCATGCCCACGCACATGTACACACATACACCTCAACATAACCTCAACCTCAGTAAGTCGGAAAATGTCCTGAAATTATATGTGCCGTTTCTAACACTCGTCCTAACATTCACATACAGTGGTGCTTGAAAGTTTGTGAACCCTTTAGAATTTTCTATAGTTCTGCATATATATGACCTAAAACATCATCAGTCCTAAAAGTAGATAAAGAGAACCCAGTTAAACAAA
>JAJAGP010001791.1:125875-159299 GCA_025084515.1 Ancistrus triradiatus | reverse complement strand
TATTATTATTATTATTATTATTATTATTAATGTTATTGGGGACTGTGGTAGCCTAGTGGTTAAGGTACTGGACTATGGACCAGAAGGTTCAAATCAAACCTCTGCCAAGCTGCCACTTTTGGGTCCTTGATCAAGGCCCTTAACCCACAATTGCTTGGATTGTAAGACTGTATCAGTTGTACGTCACTCTGGATAAGGGCATCTGCTAAATGACATAAAATGTAAATTAATATTAGTAGTAGTAGTATCTACTAATTATGCCGTGCTTGAAAAGCACTGTATATTGTTATCTCTCATATTATTACTGGCAGTTCTTCTTCTTCTTCTTCATGGCCAAAAGTATTGGGACACCCCCCCACATGTGGAAAAATAATAGGGACGCACCCTTGTACATAGTCAAAAGTATTGGGACACACCACTGCATGCTGCCAAAAGTGTTGGGACACACCCCCGCACATAACCATAAGTACTGGGATGCGCCCCCGCATATGGCCAAAATTATTGGGACGTGTCCCTGAACGCATCCAAAAGTACTGAGACGCTCCTCCGCACGCAACTAAAAGTATTGGGACGTGCACTCACATGTGGCCAAAAGTATTGGCACAAACACTTGCACGAGACCAAAAGGATTGGGACACAAGCCACATACTTTTCCGTTTGCTACATATCAAGCACTGTTGGGGTTCCTTCAGGAAATGCAGATCTAGTTGCTACTTACACCATCATTCACAATTCCACAAAACAAAGGTCATCTCACACTGATTTCATGAATATAACAATGAGTTCAGTGTTCTTCACTAGCCCAGTACATGGATATGAATCTAATGGAACACCTTTGGGATGTGGTAAAATGGGACATTCACAGCATGAAAGAGCATCTGAAAAATTTGCACAAATTGAGTGATGCAATCGCATCAACACAGAGCAGAAGATAAAAAAAAATATTTGAAAAAAATTTCCAGCCTCTAGTGGAATCCATGCCATGAAGAATTGAGACTGTTTTGAAAGCAAAGGGAAGCCCTACCCTTTATTAGTAAAGTGTTCAGCAGGCGTAGATTTATCGAGCAACACCATCTGACTTTCAAGCTGCCAATGGCAATGGTTAAACTTAGAGACTTTGATTTATATGGGATCTTTGGTACCACATTTGGCAGCAATGATGGCAGGGCATGTGTACTACATATACTGCCGTTATGTAACACTTTCTTGAGGGGTTTTTCTTTATATTGCTCGCTTTATATGAACAATATATTTCATTACGTTCTGAAATTTCTTTCATTGTTTGCTCTCATTATTGTAAGAAAGGTCACACTGTATTAAAGACTTATGGATTGATGTCAATGATCTGTGTACTGTTACGACATTATAAATGCATTTTATAACGTGATAACTCATTTTAACTCTGCCCACCCTTCTTTGGCTGTAATGAACGCAATGTCCCAATTTCAAGCCTTGTGACATGACCTAACTCCTATTGACCACCACAAACCAGCATGATTAATGGCACTTTCAAATGATCTGTAAATATCACATGGCTACTCCCAGCACTCTGGAGGCATGTGCCAACTGTACAACTTGCATTTCCTCCACCTGCTGCCCATGTGTCCAACCGTTCAGACTTCTCAGGATCAGCAGTCATTAAACAGCAAGATGTTTGGTCAAATTAGGAGGCACTGACCCTGTTCTTATACTGACATCCCTAACCCATGTGGGCTCTGGTCCAACCTGCCATACTGCACGTATTCGCCAAATTTTTGGAAGTATTACACGGTGGGTAGAGTCAAAGGTTGGGGCACATGTGACAGCATTCTGGGAGTGGCTGTGGAGCAGCCACTGTGGTGAAGTCACTCAATACAAGGAACAACATCCCCAAAATAACTTGCCAAAGGATATAAAGGGATCTGCTTCAGCCCTCAGAACCAGAAGGTTGCCTGAAGTGATAGCACAGAACACTGTGTGTGAACGTTTGTTAAAAAGTGACAGCAGGAAAGAACCTGAGGAAGGACAAGAACAGTGAAAGAACTGTACAAGCAAGTGACAAAACACTGGAAGGATATGGTATTTTGAGAGGCATTTTGAAACGTATGTGCTGTTGCATTGGAGGTCCCCTGAAGAGAGCAACAGAAGAGGAAGGTATTTTAAAAAAACTGTTAAGCATTTATTTTATTGCATAGGACGTCCATTAAGAGGGTGAAAAAATGCAAGGACGCTTGGATATTTAGGACTATACTGTATTTTTGCTGTTTGGGGTTTTGGGGTTGTTGTTTTTTGGATTCCTCCTACACCTCCTCCCAAGCTTGGAGAAGGGGTGGAGGCATAAACGTGGCTGCAAGAGGGATGAAGTTCAGTTCCCATTACCCGGTGTCCCAGTACACTCGTCATAGCACGTATACATCGACATACTATACCCCTGCCAGTTACACTACGAAGCAGTACTCGACGAGCTCGTACTCCCCAAGCCACTACAGTTCAGGAAAGTACACCCCAACGTACTACACCCCACCAGCCTACACTCCGGCTTACAGGAGTACCTCCTCGTACAAGCCCGTCCGCAGCAATCCCACACGGCAAGTCAGTAAAACCGACACACCTGCGAAGCCGACGCCTACTCCAGTCGTCAAACTTCCCCGGTCTGTCCGCTTCACCAACGATGTCATATTCCAAGATTTTGTTCGGCATGGAGACTTGGAAATGATCGGTCGCTTTATGAGGGCCAGGAAAGTGCGAGTGGACACCATATTCCATTCCGGTAAGTAACATTTGGCTTGCATAGATGTGTTTTTCAGATCATCCATGTCTTTCAAAGATTGATCAGTGACTGATGAATATTCTGCTTGATAAAGTAACAATGAGTGGCTTATAGAGCGTTTGTACCCTAATACATGTATCTCCCTCTTAATAGGCATGGCAGCTCTCCATGAGGCTGTTCTTTCAGGGAATTTGGAGTGTGTGAAGCTGCTGGTAAAATATGGAGCTGATGTCCATCAGAGAGATGAGGATGGCTGGACACCACTGCACATGGCTTGCAGTGATGGCTACCCTGAGATTGCACAGTAAGGCCAAAATTACTCAAATCAGTAAAAGGCTAATACAATAGAAGTTGCTGATTTATTAGTTGCACCTACCTTGTACATATAGTCATTGGCCATTCGTTGGTCTATCACCCAGAAAATATGGTCCTGTTCCTCCATAAGTGGAATAAAATGATAAAATAACCTGATAAAATGGTTGTTGTTATTATAGAGTGTTGGATGTAGATGTCAGTGAAGGTCAGGGCTTGTCAATTCGCTAGCACCATGACCTGAGTTTGTGCCCCGGTGGTGCGTTCCAGTATGGTATGGCATCACAACGACACATAATCGGCCATGTCTGAGAGAGGGTGTGATGGATTGGCAGCATATCCATGATATGTGTTCTGCACTGGCCAGGATACAGCAAGGCATTTATCCCCAGCCTGTGACCCAGACCAGGATAAAGTGGGTGATAAACAACAAAATAAATCATAATAATTAATCTAGAGATGCGCGCCGTTTAACGTCCACATTACGTTCTGTGAAACAGGACATTGAACGGAATGTAGTCACATAGTAGTTTGCATAGTGCACAGTGTTTTGCTTTAAACATGAATGTTAATTAAAACACATTAAATCATTTAGTACAGTACTATACTGTACAATACAGTGATTCTTATCTTTGTATCTTCTATAAAACTTTGAAACCCTCAGTGAAAAGGAAATCGAAAGGCACGTTATGTCTGCAAGATTGCGATTATCTTTTCTGTCAGCAGGTGTCGCAAGGGTTCGCGCTTACTTTTTTTTTTTTTTTTTTAATTAAGACGTGAATTAAGGGCTATTGACACCAGGTACGTGTTTTTGGCGCAACCAACAGATGCAATTTTTTAACGTAGTGGGACACTCACACCAAGTCTGAGGAGTGTTTTTGTTGGTGTTGTTTTTTTGTCTAAACCATCTAAACACACACTATCCGCATTTGCTTTCTTCATTTCCCTTCTCTTCCTGATAAATGGTCATGAAAAATATTTTTCATATCATCAACTCAAAAAACAAAGACACGAGCGAAGATTAGTGAGGAAGCTAGCTGCTATAGTTTGTGGATTTGTGCACTTAGATAAACAAAAACGGCTATATACAGTCACTGTGAGGTACTCACTATCATTCCCCAGCCTTTCAGCTATGCTTCGCCATATTTTGTCTTTAACCGCCACATTTTTATAGTCAACATGTTTCTTGTATAAAGCTCTTGTGTCCGCCATCTTAATGGTTTGGGCTGTAACCATGACAACGGAACTCAGATTGGTCAGCCTGAGTTTATCGCCACTGCACAATGTAGCGTTGCAGTCCGTTAGTTTATGAGTCGGTGTGAATATAATATAATATAATATAATATAATATAATATAATATAATATAATTATTCAAAACTTGACGTGCGTTATTTTCATCCGTTAATAACGGACCTGGTGTGTGAAAAGACCTTTAGCATAACAAATATTTTTATTTCCTATTATAATTCTTAATACCTCGGACGTTAAAGCGAACAGACACTGATCCTATAGACATTAAACAGCGCATACCTGTAAATTATGTGTATAAATACAAGCATAAAGCAGAATAGATATATTCTTTTCTCTTTGTAGTCAATTCATTTCTGGCTTGCTGCTTGTCACAGGTATTACACAGCGTAGTAAAGTTAAAGTACTCTTCCCCACAGGTATCTACTTTCTCTGGGTGCCAGTACAGAAACTGAGAATTCAAATGGAGAGAAGCCAGCAGACCTCATCGACCCTGACTGCAAAGAGCTGGTCAAACTTTTCGAAGTGGGATGCGTCTAAGGGCCAGCTGAAGAGCAAAACGTGAGACAACACAACAAAGCCATTTCTCTGCAGACTAAAGAGAATGGGACCGTTAATGTGGAGAACAGGGACTGGTACAAGGACATGTGAATGGACTTTGAAGGTTTTTGGTGAAGGAAAATGTTCTCAGTTTTATTTTTATTTGTGCAAAGCCATATATGGATTTGAGTGCATCTAATGTTTGTTTTATCGCACACTTATGCAATCCTTGGTCCTCTTAATCTCCTGTCCTCTCTTATGCAATAGTATGAAACTGCACGCATCCTACCACCTCTAAATGCTTACAGTACAACCGTCTTGGAATTGTTCCTCCTGTTACATACCATCCTTAAGCCCAACTCAACAATGCATTTTTGTTAATACCAGTACACCACTGGATGCACCCAGTAAAACTAATAACGGTTACTCAGATGGATGAGTACAACATATGGTATTGTAGAGATCTATGTATACAGTAATATATGAAATTATTAACAGAACGGTGCTCAGTTGTTCTCGACTCCAACACTGAACCTGATTAAACTCACAGCATGTGTTCTCTGATAGTTTTAACCTGTTCTCAATAATGCATCTCCTGTCTGCTGGGCAGTTGGAGAGAACCCCAAAAGCATTCTTGTAAGGATTGAAATGTGTATATGAGCAAAACTCTGTAGCTTCTGTATCACAAAAATGAGTGCACTTTGTCTACAGAACTGTGGCATCTTGTGAAGTCTTATGTTTTTATTTTTGTACTGTTTTCATAAATAAAGGTGCAGGGTTTTTTATTTATTCTCCTTTTTACACTCACAAACTCACATGTAATCTGTATATGCAATATATAGCTTACATATATTTGATGAAGATATAGCCACTTATCAATAAAACAAGAAACAAATTGATATGGTCAGACCACTGTGTCAGAGCATCTCCCGTATAAAAAGACTCAGCAGTAGTAAGTACCTACCGACAGTGGATCCAAAATTAATTCTATCCGGTATGGTCCGAGTGGACAGAAGACCTAATGTGGTACAAATTACAAAAAATATCCAATGTTGGTTACAGGAGGAATGTATCACAACACACTGTGGACCGCCCCCTGCTGAGTATGGGGCTATATATGTACAGTTTTGCCAGCATCTGTTTCTTGGCTACTTTTTGAAAGAGGCGAGTTTGGCGACTATAAAAAAATATATAAAGGTAGTGACGTTCATACCTGATGCTGACATGATGTGTTTTACTGAGCAGCCCTCAAGATCAAACAATCACATTTACAATGTACATAAACATGTACGTACATGTACATGATTGACGATTGTTTCTGTGACGCAAAGCACATGCAGTCCAGTCTGCGATGAATAACAGACAGGGGCTGTATATCATCCGGCGTTGCAAGTTCTGATTGTTCAAAATAGCGGATCCGCGTTTCAATGGTGTGTCGTATGCTTTAAGCCAACTAAAAGACTGATGATTAGATTAATACATCAATGAAGCAATAACAATTAGCAGCGAGATATCAGCAGAGTGAGCAGAGTCAAGATATGCCAGCAAGGTGAGCTCCCAGCTGAGGAAAGAGCAGGGAAGGCCACCCTGTCAGTAGGATTAAAGTGCCACCTACCGACCAGTCTGAAATGTTAGTGAGTGAAGGGGTAGAATTTCTTTGCTGGCAAGACATTTGTCACATTTCAGGGATGGCAAGGGCAGTAGGCAAGGTTGGCAACTTTTCGATGTAAAGTGCATGGAGGAAAATCCATTCTGCCATTACAGGTGGCAAGAGAGGAGGTTTAAGGGGCAAGATAACAAGATTAGATTGTACAGTATATAGTGTATATACCATATATATTAATAAATATTAGTGCTATCAAATGATTACATTATTTAATCGCAATCAATCACATTTGCTCAAATTTGACACTAAAGAAATATTTTTGCTTTTCAAAATTCATTACATAGTCAGATGAGTGGACAAACGCTTCTACAGAATCCAGTTATAACTTTGAGGTAAGTCAGTAAAAAAAAATGATGGTCTGAGTTCCCAGCATATATATATATATATATATATATATATATATATATATATATATATATATATATATATAATATATATATATATCGCTGGGTGATCCTTATTAAACCACCCTAGCACTCCTACTAAAGCTCACACAACAGATTAAACTGCCCGTTTATTTGGGTTCTTAGCAATCCAGGGCCTTTAGGTGAACTGCAATGCAGGATTGGTAAAGCTTGGTCTAAAGCGCCACCTGAAGGAGAGTGTGAGATGAGACAGCTGTCTAGATCAGTAGTTTTGATTTCATTTCTGGAGAACCACTCCCACCCAGCTCTTCTTACTTACTTAAAGTTACTTAAAATTTTGCATTTTACCAAAAAAATCACCATCGGGTCAAATATGAACGTTTTTAGTGTATTTAAGTCCAGTTGTGCTGTGACCAGGAATAAAAGCTATTACTAAAAAGTTGACAACAGAGCTACTTTGTCTGACTTTACATCTACAAGGTGGAGCAGTAAGGCAGGTGTCTAATAGAGTGCGCAGTGGGTGAACAGAGTGTTTAAAAACTCCAGCAGCACCGCTGTGTCTGATCCACTCATACCAGAACAACGCACACTAACACACCACCACCACATCAGTGTCACAGTAGTGCTGAAAATGATCCACCACCCAAGGAGGGCCTGATCTGTGGTGGTCCTGACCATTAAAGAACAGAGTAAAGGGGACTAACAAAGTATGTATAGAAACAGATGGACTACAGTCTGTAATTGTAGAGCTACAAAGTGCATCTATATTGTAAGTGGAACAGTTAAAACGAACAATGGGTGTAGAAACAAGGAGGTGTACTGGTGAAATCAAACGGTCTTGGGAATCTGTCCCTGATCTGTGGGGGTCATGTGAGGATCCTGACCATTATAGAACAGAGTAAAGGGGACTAGCAAAGTATATACATAAACAGATTGACTACAGCAGTTGTAGAACTACAAAGTGCTTCTATGGGAAGTTGAGCAGATGAAATGGAGGAGCGTAGAAACAAGGAAGTGCACCTACTTTTAAACGATTACCGTACTGTTCAAAACGTAAAATAAATTCATTCCTTCATTTTCATATCTGCCCAATCCAGTTCAGGGTTCAGAGAGTCAAATTCATTCATTCATTCATTCATTCATTCATTCATTGTCTTATCCTCTTAATCATATTCAGCGTCGCCGGTGTCCAACCGAGTCAAATTCATGCATTTGCAAAACGACAACAGCTATGGGGTTAACTGCGGTTTAAACTATCTGCGTTTTATTCATTATTCTGACCTTCAGTTTGACTTTTTATGAATTTTGTGTTGCACTAGTCACACTTTGAAAAGGAACTGATTTACTACTAACAAAGCGAGCTTTATACGCGGCGCTCTATTGCGCACGCGCGAGTGTAGGAGCTTTGTTTTGCTAACCCGGAGCTATTTGATTAGCGTTAGCAACACTGCGGCTGAAGGTATCCTGTATTTGTTTTTATCATAATTATAATTCTTTGGTTTAATTAATCAACTCTCGTATTGGCTTTAATTTATTCAAGCAGCAGTTGTTTTTCCTATTTTAGAGGATTGTGAGGTGCTGTTTGCAGGAGATGCTTGATAGCTTGTGTTGTATGGTGTGTTAAATGCCTACGTTTCAGACTGCACTCGCGTACTAAATAGTATGTGTAACCTTAAAATATAAATATACTGCTTTGACATACTATTTAGTACGGTAGTATACAGTTTACGACTTTCAAGGCAAGGAATAACCACCAGTGTAACCCATTTTTTCTTAAGTACTTGAGGTTATCGAGATTTTGTTCCAGGTTCCTTCATATATTTATGTCACTATATAAGGCTAATTGCGTGCTGGTATTAACATTGTTAAAGAAATATAAAGTTATGAGTACAGGTAGATAAGCTGCGCACTTAGGTCTGTGTTTAGCTGCTCTGCTTATTGTACTGTATACATTTGTTGATTACAACCTTTATTGATTACATCGTACTAATTAGATGGTATCCCTGATGTTTTGATTGTCCTTTAAGTCTTCGAGATGCTTCCTCAAACAAAACCTTGTTTCAGCAAACCACAGGCTGCTTGAACACATGGCTCAAGAGACAAATTTGCACTAAATCTTATCGTTAGGATGGAGAGGATTCCTTTTTAGTATATTCATTTTTTCCTCTTGTTTCATATGGCAGTTGAGTGTATGTGGAGGTATGGGCCATTTAACAACTGCATTATGTTCTGTGAAACAGGGCGTTGACCGAAAAGGACATTGACCGGACATTACCATAGTCACATAGCCTTTTTAACCTGTTGTAATGTAAATATAAAGGGTGTGTCTTAGATACCACTGAAAATACGAGTGTAACGCTACCATCTACACAGCATCTCTAATGCCACTTCATTTTTAATTTATGGAAATTCACAATAATTAGATAAAATACAATAATGTACAGTAAAACAACCCTTCAGGCTGTCAGACCCCCAAGTCAGCATAAGTTCAAATGTCACATTCGTAACAATGGAGTAGCCCTTAATCTTACATCAGTGGTTAGATTTTGTGCAACCAAGAACAAGCTAGTTAGCTCTGGGACTAAATTGGAGTCTGTGTTCTGATGTTATCAAATGGTATCAGCTCTGAGAGATCAGTTAGGACTGGAACACCAACAACAGATTAGAAACAGACAATATTTTCTTGGCACAATTTGGGCCCTTAATACCAATTGAGCACTATGTAAACACTCTCTATAACCACAGTGTACCATCTTCTGAGGGCTACTTCCCGCAGGATAACGTTCTATGTCTCAAAGCTCAAATCGTCTCAAACTGTTTTGTTGATGACAGTGACTTCACTGTTCAAATGGCTTCCACAATCAGAGAGGAATGAGAGCTTCACATCATAGATGTGCAGCTGACAAACCTACAGCAACCGCTTCATGTTGTCATGTCAATATAGACCAAAATCTCTGAGGAATGTTTCCAATACCTTCTTGAATCTATTCCACGAGGAGTTAAGGTAGTTCTGAAGGCAAAAGTCTGTCCAACCCAGTATTAGCAATAATAAAGTGGCCAGTCAATGTTATTATGGGCTATATCTGAAATGGTGCCCTACATTATACGTTCTGTAGGGCACCATTCTGTTGAGTTGAACCAAATTTATTGACCAAATACTTATTTTCCACCATAATTTACAATTAAATTCTTTAAAAATCCTACATTTCCTGATTTCCTGGATTTTGTTTTTCACATTTTGTCTCTCATAGTTGAAGTGTACCTATGATGAAAATTACAGACCTCTCTCGTCTTTCTAAGTCGGAGAACTTGCACAATCAGTGACTGACTAAATACTTTTTTGCCCCACTGTATATATATATTATTATCATCATTATTGTTATCCCCTGTGACAGCCTAAGTGTGAACATTTTACCTTTGTTAACAGGCATTGAGCCGTTCAAGGGACTTTCTACAAGATTGCAGCCAAGAGTCTGAGGGGAACACACAAAGCTCTTGAGTTACAATGACCAGGTGAGACGCTGCTAGCTGTAGTATTAATGTATTCATATTTTATTCCTTGTAAGTTATGCATAAAGTAGATGGGAACTGTTTCCTTGTTGACGGCTAACACATTCCTCTTTTAAATACAATTTGATCGTGTGTCATTTATAGGTCATGCACAGATTCAGGTTATAACAGATAGTTAACAAGTGAAGTGAAAGACAGATAATAAAGCCAAAAAACAGTGTAATAGGCTTGTTATTCGTCGTCTACTTGTTTCACACAGCTCATCTACACCCAGGATGCATACATACAAAAGGACCTCAAGCCCACGGTCTCCAACTAACACGGGGGAACTGTACACACCGGCGCATGAAGAAAATGTTCGCTTTATCCATGACAGTAAGTGCTACACAGGGCACGGTGTGAACATCCATTCCTTTCATTGTGTTATACATGCATGTTAGGGTAATTGATTACGCTAAACTGGCATTGACTTGAGTGTATACAGTGGTGCTTGAAAGTTTGTGAACCCTTTAGAATTTTCTGTTTTTCTGCATAAATATGTCCTAAAACAAATGAGACAAAAATATTATACTTGGTCATTTATTTATTGAGGAAAAGGATCCAATATTAACTATTAGTGAGTGGCAAAAGTATGTGAACCTGTAGGATTAGCAGTTAATTTGAAGGTGAAATTCGAGTCAGGTTTTTCAATCAATGGGATGACAATCATTGGAGTGGGGGGCACCCTGTTTTTTTAAGAACAGGGATTCTATCAAAGTCTCTCGTCACAAACATTTTTGTGGAAGTGAAATCATGGCACACAAAGGATATTTCTGATGACCCCAGAAAAAAAAGAGTTTTTGATGCTCAATCAGGCTGGAAAAGGTTACAAAACCATCTCTACAGAGTTTGGACTCCACCAATCCACAATCAAACATATTGTGTAACAAAGGACGAAATTCAAGACCACTGTTACCCCTCCTCCCAGGAGTGGTTGACCAACAAATCTCACTCCAAAGCAAGGTGCGTAATAGTTGGTGAAGCACAGGACCCCCATGGTAACTTCTAAGCAACGTGAAGGCCTCCTCTCACAATTGGCTACTGTTTAATGGTTTCATGATCCACCATCAGAAGAACACTGAACAACAATGGTCGTGCATGGCAAGGTTGGCCAGTATAAATCCACTGCTCTCCCAAAGAACATTGCTGCTCGTCTGCAGTTTGGCTAAGAGCACGTGGACAGAAGCCAGAAGGCTGTTGGAAGAATGGTTTTTTGGTGGATGGATTGAGAAGAAATCAACTTTTTGGTTTAAAAATAAAAGCGTTATGATTGGGAAAAAGGAAAACCTACTGCATTCCAGCATAAGAACCTTATCCCATCTGTGAAACATGGGTGGTAGTATCATGATTTGGGCCGGTTTTGTTGTATCTCTGGGCCAGGACCGGCTGCCATCATTTGATGGAAACAATGGAATTCTGAATTATGTCGAGAATTCTAAAGGAAAATGGCAGGACCTCTGTCCAGGAGCTGAATCTCAAGAGAAGGTGGGTCATGCAGCAATACAACGACCCCTAAGCACACCGTCATTCTAACAAATAATGTTTTACAAGAATAAAGTGAATATTTTGGAATGGCCAAGTTAAAGTCCTGACCTTAATCCAATCGAAATGTTATGGAAGGACTTGAACAGTTAATGTGAGGAAACCCACCAACATCCCAGAGCTGAAGCTGTTCTGTACGGAGGAATGGGCTAAACTTCCTCCAAGCCGGTGTGCAGGACTGATCAACAGTTACAGGAAACGTTTAGTTGCAGTTATTGCTGCACAGGGGTCACACCAGATACTGAAAGCGAAAGTTCACAGGTTTCTCATTTTGTTTCTCATAGTTGAAGTGTACCTATGATGAAAATGACAGACCCCTCTCATCTTTCTAAGTAGGAGAACTTGCACAATCAGTGGCTGACTAAATACATTTTTGCCCCACTGTATGTGACAGTCTAGCATATTTGCTGTTGTAAGACAGTAATTCTTCCTGTGCTTTTTTGCTGCCACACATACCAACTAATCTGCAGCTGTTATGCCATTCACACAAGGTTTACAGAATGTAATGCGGAAGTTAAACTCCGCATACCTGTATTAATATTATTATTATTACTTATATTGGTGTATCACTAGCATTCAATACAAAATTTCCAGGCCAAGTGATTTGATTGGCCTAATAACTGCTTTTAGACGCCCATTTTTCTATAGTAATAACCCCTTCGAATGCTAGGTAAATGAGTATCTATTTCAGTCACATGTCGGTGCTCTCTTTCTAGCATGGTTATGTGTCCTGAGAGATATTAAACAGCCACAGAACAGTGAACGAGGACCACAGGAATACGTGGAGAAAACCCCAAACCCCAACCTGCATTGTGAGTTGTTATAGTAATTCCTATCATAATTGTAGGTCATGATTATAATCAGACATCACGCCTGATTTCAGGTTCTCATTGAGCCATGATTTACTGAGTACAACTGTTTATTCTGTTACAGCCTTCATACCGATTGACCTCAGCGACCTCAAGAAGCCCATCACACAAGAGTCCAAGAAGTCTTAGCTGATTTTGTTTCATTTTGATCAAGCTGCATTTTCCCCTCCGTACTCATTCTCTTTGGGACCTTCCTACGCCAGCAACCTTCTGTCAGCCAACAGTACGCCAAACAGTTTGGCAACCTGAAGTCTGCCTCATCGAACTCTCGTCTGGACAAAGTGACTGATGATCAAGACCCATCACCTTTTTGATTCTCTACCCTTCCCATTCTATATTCAGATTGTAACCCGTATTCTATTTCTTCCCTAAAGATTTTTAATTAGAATTATTACTTGACAGAAGGAGATGGCTTAAAGGAGTTGGCGTGTGGCCACTAAGGGACGGACTCTGAAACACGTGCCGGGGCTGCAGTCTTAGCTATACACTTTTCAGAACTTGGAACCTTTTAAGGGGAATGCCAAAAGGCTGGCTTCTTTTGTAAATTAATTTACTAGATTGAATTGTTAGATATTTAGGCTGAGAGTTAAAGTGAATTTGGTAAGCCAAATGTTTTTAACAGGGATACCATCGTCTTTTTTCTTTCTTTCTTTTTTTGTTTTTTTAAGAAATTTGATACCTTAAAGGAGTAAAAAAAAATTCTTGCATCTTTCAAGCCTTGAAATTGAAATAAAAGTGACTTTTATGGTATCTCAACTGATAGCTCACTATTAAATTGATCCCATTTTAATCATTTGGGTTATTCATTTACATTCACGGCATTTAGCAGATTCTCTTATCCAGAGCGACTTACGCAAGTGATTGGTGTTCTTCTCAGTAGACATTACCTCATGCTAGTACAAATAACCAACAGCCCAAGAACACAATCCAACTAGATCATGTTAGGAACTGATGTGGGTAAACCCAAAAACAAGTTGGGTAAATTGAAAACCAGACGTGCTGCTGCATTGTGAATCATTTGCAGAGGTCTGATTGTGAATGAACAATGTCTGTGAGTACATTCCATTTTTGGCCAGTCTATTCTTTTAAACTTCCATGCCCAGATATGGTTTTACAAGACTGTAAAAGCAAAGCATCCTTTTTTATCCCTGATTATCCTGTTGATAATTTCCTCAAGCATTTACTGTGTTTTGTAGTCTCCCCAAAAATATTTGGTAGCCATTTCACAGGTGCTGCGTTTAATTCCAGGGTTGCCAGATCCCATGCGAGAAACAAGCCCAAAAGAAGTGACGACTTGAATAATCAGATAACTGCAGAAAGCTGATTATGATTATTAAGTGCATGTAAATGCACTCATGCTAATGGCTTCATAATAGGAATCTGACAGTCATGGAATCTCCACATATAAACTGTGTTTGTGGTAGCAGCCATACTAATCCTCATGATCTTCGGATGTACAGGTATGTGCTGTTTAACCTCTACATTATGTGCAAAATGGTCGTTGGCCGGACATTAGTCACATAGTCTTTTAATGCTACTGTAATGTAAATATAAAAGGGATTTTCACAGAGAAAATGTTGTGCAAACGATACAGCTGAAAACACAAGTTATTGATGAGTAATTGAAACGACTGATATGTTTGTTTGACGGAAGCCAAAAATGCAGTGATAGACAGTATTACGAACAACACAGAAGATCAACCAGATGAAACAGAGACTGAGTGAGTGAATGTCAACCAGTTTATATAGTTAAAGGTGAGAGAGAATATACAGGTAATGGTGGTACAAACAATGCAGTACTACCTACAATAGGACAAGCACATACACTTACAAACTCTATTTACAGTTTGTAACAAGTAAGCAGCGAAAAGTCGTACACAAACATGCGTAACTTATATAAAAGTAGTCTCTAATTCCAAAGGTTAGACTTGTAAGGTAGTTACACAAACGTACAAATGTCAGACTTCTGCTCTTAAACTCCCGTCTCTGCTTGTGCGTCCGCGGCATTGATGGGCTGTTAAAAGACAGATTGTATTTCCTATTATAATTTAATACAATTGGTGGTTCAAAGAAGCAGATGTTGATTGGATGGTTGTTAAACTGGGCATACCTGTAATTTGTTTATCTCTACAAACAAACTCTGTCGATACATTGAAGGACATGTAGGAAATGCAAGAGAGGAGGATTGAGTGCAGCTCCTGTGACTTGGTCTTAAGAGCCAGCTGCTGGAATCAGCTGCTGTGGATTGTTGTCTCTTACCAGGCTTCCAGCACCAAATGGCATTTTACCAGGTGCTGGATGTAGTAACTAACCCAGACTGGAGACAAGCTGACCTCAGAGTGCAGCAGGATGGACAGTAGGAAGTTTCAAAGGGTCCATACTCTTTACACTCACCACCACTGTCCAAAAACCGACTGATCCAAGATGGATGACAGTCACCTCTGCAATGTGCTTTGATTCTCCACAACTTGCACCCAAATTGGCAGCAGTGCTAAAGTCTATGGAACGTCAATGTTCCCATTAGTTTCTTATTTACACACCATATGTCCATCCATTGAGGTAGTCACTTTGTAATAAAAGGACATCTTAATGGCAGTCATGTAGTCATATTATTTATTTATATTTTATGAATTAAAAAATGGGCCATGACTCCTTATTTGTGCTCTATTCTCACCCTAACAAGAAATGGTTGTGACACCCATGCCTTACATATTATTTTTAAGACATAAAGTTAAATCTTTCAAATAATGTGTAAGGAATAATGCAACATGAATTTGTAACGAATTAAGAAAACAGTTTTTTTATTAGAGGTTGTGAGGTGATTTGTCATGTATACAGAAGTCAGTGACAGTTGAACATTGAAATGCTTGTTGTGAGGCACAGGTTCTCTACAGCTTGTTCAATATAAGAAATTAAGAAAGCTACATAAATAAATAAATTAAGTAATATACTGTACTGTGTGTAAGTACAAAAGTCTTAGGCCACCGTTAGCTTAGATAAGCCATTGTATTATACAATAAGTACCATACTCAGAGTACTAGTGTCTTTTTAGTACTAAACTTTGAGTTTATTACAGTATGAATTAATAATATGTTTACAAACTATTTACAACTTGGGTTTATTACAGTATGAATTAATAATATGTTTACGAACTATTACAAAGTGGGCTTATTGTTTATTAGCGATGTCGTGGGCTGTGTTCTAAATAGCGCCCTGCTCCCTATATTCTGCTAAACATGAATCGCGTAGTACACCTACGTAGTACACTATCAAGTAATTAGGTGTGGTTTCGGACGGGCACGTAGGCATTTCTTTCTGTTGTTGGATTGTTACGGGATGACGCTGCAGCGCTCTGATTGGCCCGTACGAACGGAAACAGGTTCGTGCGGGTTGACGTCACGACGAGCTCATTATAAGAAAGGTAAAGGCGCGTTTTCATTAGCGCGGTCAGTTTTTTTCGGGGGCGGCAGAGTAGCGTACTTGTTTTTAAGCGGTGTCCGCGTTAACCAGGTTAAACAATGGTAGACAAGATGGATATGTCTTTGGACGATATCATCAAGCAGAGTAAGCAGCAGAGGGGCGGCGGAGGCGGTGGCGGCCGCGGTGGTAGAGGAGGCCGGGGGAGAGGCGGCTCCCGCGGTGCTGGAGGAGCTGCTGGGCCCGGGAGGCTCGGGACCGGCGGAGGATTTGGAGGCCGCGGCGGAGGCTCAGGCCCTATGAGGAGCCGGCAGACCCTGAGCCGCGGCAGAAGCAGACCCACGCCGTACAGCAGGGTAGGAGAAAGCTAACGAAAAATTGGCTGAAAAGCGGGCCAAACCCTTCCGCACATCCAAAAATGCCTGACGAGGTCCAGTTTCCTTTTAGGCACGCGCTACAGGCCCCACTGGAAATGTGATAAAAATGTGGAGCAGCTCGTTAAAAATTTGGCTTTTAAGTTGTGCATAATGTTCTCTCTCCTCCCTAAACCCCATTTTGTCTTCTCGAGCTGAAGAACCGACGACAGCGAGCAGGTCTGCTAACTTGGCTACATCGTGGCTAAAAGGCTTATCGGCTAACCTTCAGCGACCGGCGCCATTTTGGATCCTGCAGTTTCTTCATCAGTGGTGGCTTTTAACGTCGTGTTTTTTCCCCTCCCTACATCGACCATCGTTCATCAGAAATGATCAGCCAGCTGTGATGAGGATTTCACCTTGTGTTTTCCCTCGAATTTGATCTCCAGACCTGATCGTGGCCTGCTTTACTGGCGGAATCCTTTGTCTGGGAGGAGCCCGTGTTCACATGCAGCTTAGTCCTGAAATAGTGTTAGATTTAACATGCAGACAAAGATGGACATGACTTTGTGTGCGTTTTTTTTTTTGTTTTTTTTTAACAACCGCCCAAATACGATTAGCTAGCAACCTTAAGGTTTCATCTAAAATTTGTGCCAACATGGCGTGATTTCAAAATGGACGTTCACTGCTTCACAACACACCACCACTGATGGACATTTCCACACTGATCGTCTCCATGGACTTCATTTCTCCAGTGGGATCTCACCAACTGTGGCTCATCCACCTTGGAAGGTCTGCTGGGATTCGTTTGAAGTGACCAGCAAAAGACTCTGGGGGTTGTTTTTGATGCTTTCCTTCCTATAGGTTTAAATCCATTTGCCTTTCTTACAATCTGATGGTTTATGTAACTTAACTGGGATGTACTTGAGCTGTCTTGATTTTCTTCCTGGTTTTCAACCTCTATGCTCAAGTTAGAGCACAGTGTTGTCTGTGTTGCCTTTTTCCTTTCGTTGGTTTACTTGTTTGTAGTGATGGGGTGGGCAGGGCTTGCTGGAAGTCGCAGCGAACAGTTGGCTGGGTGCCGCCGGCCTGGTTGAGGTGGAGTGCCCCTGCTTGCCCCAGCACCCATCCGAGTGGACTGTGACGGGATCCGAAGTCAGCAGCTGCGTTCTCTTTGGTCTGTTGCAGCCCAAGCAGCTTCCCGACAAATGGCAGCACGACCTGTTTGACAATGGTTTTGGTACCAATGCCGGTGGTGGTGGTGGTGGCGGAGGTGGTGGAGGAGCTGGCGTGGAAACCGGAGGGAAGCTTCTCGTGTCCAATCTCGACTTTGGCGTCTCGGATGCAGACATTCAGGTATTGTTTTGGGGGAGAGCAGTGTATTTGTATACATGGTCATTACGTGCAATTAATAGATTCTTCTGTTTCGCAGGAGCTTTTTGCCGAATTTGGCACGTTAAAGAAGGCCGCGGTCCATTACGACCGGTCAGGGCGCAGCCTCGGCACGGCAGATGTCCACTTTGAGAGGAAAGCAGATGCTCTGAAGGCAATGAAGCAATACAATGGCGTTCCCCTTGATGGTGAGCCATCGCTACAAGTTCTTCCATATAGTGTAGTATTGAGGTTGTTTCCATTTCTGAGTTTTCAAAAAAATCTTTTGCAGGTCGTCCAATGAACATACAGCTTGTCACGTCACAGATCGACGCACAGAGACGAAATCCAATGCAAGGGTAAGCAATATAGGTGCACTTAAGTTTTTGGGCAGGGGCACTTGGCCCACAGTTGCAAGTGTTTTCTGGAATTGCAACAAATTGAGGATAAAAGGAAAAATCTTGGTTATGGACAGGGTGGGGATAAACGCAGATGAATCAGTTGTGACAGATCAATTGGTCTTGTATACTTGATCTAGAAATCAAAGTAATAGTAATCAGATTTCTCAGAGCATATATCCCACTTACTCTTACTACAGTTTCAAGCAATTTTCTCAGTCTGCGCATGTGCACAAACTTAACTCGAGTGTAACACGGTTGCCTGGTTTGCTTATTATTCTACTTGGTTACCTTTTGAGAGGTTTCCAAAGAGGTTTTTTTTTATTTTTTTTAAAAACCCACAGGAGCTGACACTGTGCTTGACAAAATGAAGTTTGCTCATTTAATATTAAACTTTTGGCCAGTTTTTGTAAGGTTATCGGCTGACTGCAAAGTAGAAATCCGATCATGTAATGTGAACTAGTGATGGGAATTCCAGCTCTTTTCAGGGATCCGGCTCTTTCGGCTCCCTAGTGGCTCTTTAGATTGTTTGTAGCTTAATTTATTATTATTTTCTCTCTCTCGCGCTCACAACCGGCTCCCGTCGTTCATTTCAAAGAGCCGGCTCTTAGAGCCGGATCGGTCGCGACCGACACATCACTAGTGTAAACCCCAAGCGTTTATCTAATTACTCAAGTGCACATGTGATTTGGTTTTTCGTGTTTATCAGATGACGTGCTCGTTGATGCTGATGCGACATTGGATAAATCTAATAAACACAAGCTAGTGAGCAGTTACACTTTCTAGATGTCCTGTTGGTGATCTGGAGTTCATGTTCTGCACTTTTGTAAATTCCCAGCCTGTCCCGTGGAGGTGGTGGAGGCATGAACAGAAACAGAACGGGAGGTTTTGGCGGCATTCAGAGAGGAAGAGGAGGTCGTGGCGGTGGACTCCGAGGACGAGGCAGAGGAGGAGGTGGAAGAGGCAATAACAAACAGCCGCTGTCGGCAGAAGAACTTGATGCTCAGCTAGATGAATACAATGCCAGGGTATGTTCAGTTCTTTAGAGGTGAAGGTAACAGTCAAAGATGCCTACAACCAAAATACCAAATTTGGTAGTGTCTGAACTGTACAACACTGAATGCATATACAGTGGTACTTCAGTTCTCGTTAATTCGTTCTTGAAGGCTTGTTGAGAACTGAAAGACTAATACTCAGCAAATGTTTTCCCCATAAGGAATACTAAGTTAAATGAATTCATTCCAGATCCCCAGAAAATCCCCATTATCAGATGGGTATTAATGGAGTTGTATTCTACCGAGGCTCCCTGATTATGGTTGGGATATGTTCTGACAAATGCATCATAAGTGAAGTGCATCATGACCTGAGGGGTTTTTGTACAGCGCTCTACTGTATCATAGTGGAGATATGGAAACGGGGGGTGTGTGTGTATATGTATATAAAAATACATACGTGTGTATGTGTGTATAAAATACGTATGTATGTGTAAAATATGGATGGACACTGAATCTGGAATATAGCTTAACAAGGAAGGTATTACAGGACATAAGCATATGAAGAATATCATGTCATGAGAATAACAGCAATAAGTGCATTTCATGATGTTAAAACGTGCACACAACTAAATGACTGTTCTATGGATGTTCTATTGTACATGTAAATACTAATGTCCACTTCCCTTTTTCTGCAGATGGACACAAGCTAAAGGGCGTGCCTCTCAGCAAACGGTCATCGTTACAGCTTTGAAATGATGTTTTACAGTTAAATGTCTTCAGAAGTGGTTTAAAATTGTGTACACTTTCTCCTTTTTAAATGCTTTTCTTTTTTTTTTACATATGGTTTGTTTTTAGTTCCTTTTTGTTTTGAATACATAGGCTGGCTGTAGGTCATTGTGGGGGTTGTTTCTTTGCCTTCCCTTTGTAGATCGGTGTAATAAAGCCTGCAGTACATCGTATCCAAGTAACGGCTCCGCTTCCTTTGTATATAGGCATTTAATTAAAACATTTCACTGTACATATAGCAATGGTTTATTAATCACCTGCAGCTACAAGTTTGTTCCGGTTCCATTTGTTACTGCTTGTTTCCCCTAACCCCACCCTGTAGCATCACTAACTGGTGTGGATTGCAGTACAGCAAACTGGTGATTTGTATACCTTTTGCTCGCATGTTCCAGGGCAGTAGTTGTAAAAGGGATTCAGATTTTATTTTTGGAAAACTTGCTACAACTTGCTGTATGTCGTTCAAATTTAATCTTGTACATAAATGATTGATGTAATGAAGTATTGTTCTTAATTAAAACCCCTTCTGGTGTCTTACCTGGGTAATGCTCTTACATGTGGTGTCCTTCCAAATTGGGAGTTCATTTGTTCAGATGACTTTCAACTTAAGTCTGTTTGTATATACCTTGTTTGGGGGTTGAGGGTATATTAGAGAAAAGTTTGTGCAGTGATTATTGAACCTTTGGAAGGTTTTTTTATTTTATTTTATTTTATTTTTTTTCCTACACTTCCACCATGTATGATCATGGTGTAGCCAAGTCTTTGGTTTTTTTTTTTTTAAGCCTTAATACCATCACAACCCTTTAATATGCAGAGGTTGTTTTACAATCTGGTGGAACAAGTTATGTGAAGATGTTTATGGGACTGGTCTGTTAAGCTCGACCAGTCCAAGACCCAGCTCCAATAAGCTGCTGGTGCTAAGACTTTGTGGAAGGTCTTTACCCTTCGATTGCTTGGATGGGATATTGTAAGATCAGTTCTGCTAAATGCTATAAAGTGATATTTAGATTTTGCAAGTATGATTGAAATTTGCTATACTATATTTTATTAATGTTTGTAGATCATGTCATACCATCTCAGAAACCTATATATATAAAAGCACAAGTCATACACTTGTATATCTCAATGGTGTGTTCCATTTTGAATGAGCTGCAGGTAATGTTTCTTGTTTACTTAATGCCACTCCTCAATTGAACTAAAGCACAGTAAAGAATTTAGAAACTGGTAAATCCTTCCTGTTTAGCCGATATAATGTGGGAGAGGCTACATTCCTTTTAACATGTCATTAAAATGTGGAAGATAACACAATAAGGAAGATCATAAGTCAGGAGTGAGTAAGTGCAAAGTCTACATTCGTCTTTACCAGGGGTGCTGGTATTTCAACTTTTGTGTATCTCTGGACCCATTGCAACCCTCATGAATTAATAGATGTTTATGCACAATGTCATTTTAGGACGCAGTTATTTGAGTTCATGGTTCAAAGTCAGAATATTGAGACCAACTGTATTTGAGATCTCAAATTTTAAGAGAACTTTTAAGATAAAAAGTAAAAAAATTCATAATTAAATATCATCATTACAATTGTATTAAAAACTTTTTTTGTAAAACCCAACTAAATTTTGAGAAACAAATTCCAAAATTCTGAGATACATGTTCCAGAGTCTGAGATAACACCTTACAGTGCTGAGATAAAAACATCATACAGAGTGTCTATAAAGTAAGTCCCACTTTGACAGACATCAACGCACCTATTAACAAGGTTAAAGTCCGACTTACTTTATACAGCTGTGGTAGCCTAGAGGGTAAGGTACTGGACTATGGACCAGAAGGTCCAGAGTTCAAATCCCACCTCTGCCAAGCTGCCACTGTTGGGTCCTTGGATTGTAAGACTGTACCAATTGTAAGTTGCTCTGGATAAGGGCGTCTGCTAAATGCTGTAAATGGTATAGTCAAAAGGTTGAGATAAAATTTTTAGGCAATTTCTGACATTAAAAAGTAAAAATTTTGGTAAAATGTCAAAACTCTGAGGTAAAAAGGTCAAAACGAAAAGGCAAAATTTTTTCCAAAGATCCCAGAAGAAGCTCTGCCAAAGACGGTAGCATTTTGGGGTCAGCAAGTCTCCAAATCGATGAGTACATGCCACCTCCATGCCAAAATTATTTAGAAGGCGTTCTAGAAGAAAGAACTTGCCTGGGACCAGAACATGCCTTGTTTTTTTCATATCTAACCACAAATGTAATATCTGGTATTCAACACTACTGGAAAATTGGTTTCAAAGTTTAGATAACACAAAAGAGAACTTTTTGGCAACACTCAGTGTGGTTTGGCATAAAAAGAAAGGTTGGTAAGAATAGAACCTAATCCCTACTGTTTGGGCTGTACTTCTTTGGGCTCTTTTCCCAAAAGTACCTGTGAACATTGTTAAATCACATGGTATCATGGATTGACATTTACACCGTTTAGCAGACCCAATTATTCAGTCCAGCTGGACCTTACAAGATACAATTAAAGCAACTGAGGCTTAACGGCTTTGCACAACAGTGGCAAACTGAAATGGGTGGGCCTTTACACCTTTGCCTTCTGATCCAGTACCTTAGTCATGTATGTTTGCCTCTGCATTGAAGCTGAAACTAGGTCGAGTTTGGACCTTGTGAGCAATGACACATCCAGGCCCACACAAAATGATTCCATGACCAAAGAATGAAGCTTTAGCCATAGCAAAGTCCCCTTGCTTTGAACACAATGAAAACCTTTGAGGTGAGCTGAAGAGCTGCTATATATGAACTCATTAAGTAGTTACAGCAGCATAATGGCACATTTGTCGATGCTTTATGTGGCTCTGTAAAATAAACAACCAGTGAAAGACACTGTAATAAAAAACATTCCTGTCATAATTGCATATTATCACTTAGGAAACAGACAAAATGAGAAAGAAGCTCTATTGCCCAGTACTGTACAAATAGCTACTCTATGATTATATTGGACTATCATTAACATAATGCTTCTGGCTTCCCTGTGGTTTCTTTAAATAAACTTTAGCTAGTTCAGAATGATGCAGCTCTTGTCCTAACCAGCCAAATCAAATCACACTGCCACTCTATGATGAACCACATTGACTACAAAATCCTGCTAATGATACATAAAACCCTAAATGGTTTCGCTCTGGCAAACCTTACAGATCTTCTAAACATATTTTAGTAGCCTATTCATAATTATTGTGTCTTTTCTCTCATTAAATACAACTCTGACTGAAGTTCCGCATTGACTACAGTACGGGCAACGATGTATAAAGCCCTGAATGGCATAGCTTTGAAATCTTACCAATCTCGAGAGCCCATTTTCAACACAACTCTTTAATATGTACAGTGGTTCTTGAAAGTTTGTGAACCCCTTAGAAATTTCGACATAAATATGAGCTAAACCATCATCAGAATTCCACATAAGTCCTTAAAAGGAAACCCAATTAAACAAAGACAGGTATGCCCTGTTTAATGACCGAATGAACAGGTCTTGACTGAAATGGACGTTGACCGGACATTACCATAGTCACATAGTCCTGTTATGCTACTGTAATGTAAATATAAAGGGTATTTCACAAGAAAACTGTGCAAACTATTAACTCGAGTGGAAAGCTACCATCTATCCACCTTCCCTAATGTCATCACACTACGGCCTTGTGTAGTGGAAAGCCATAACACTTAGAAGATGGTCTGATAGACCTGATACTTTTGTTTGACGGAAGCCAACAATGCATTGATAGACAGGATTATGAACAACACAGAAGATCAGCCAGATGAAGCAAAGACTCATAGTGGGAATGAAAACCAGTTTATATAGTTATAGGGTAGACATGGTATACAGGTAGTGAACAAAGCAGTAGTATTTCCAATAGGACAGGCACATACACTCACGAACACCATTCAAAGCTTTTTACAAAAAAGCAGCATTTTTATTTCCTATTATAATTTAGAATCATTTTAAGACCTTGTTAAAATGAATACACGTTGATCGTGGACATACCTGTAATACAAAAATATTATACTTGGTCATTTATTTATTGATGAATATGATCAATAAATTTTACATATCTGTGAGTGGCAACAGTATCTGAAACTTTGCTTTCAGGAGCTGGTATGACCCTTTTGTGCAATAGTAACTACAGCGATACATTTCTGGTACCGGATGATTTCCTCACGTGAACTTCTCACATCAGATCCTTCCACAGCATTACTATTGGATCAAATTAAAGACTTTTACTTGGCCATTCCAAAAACATGAACTTAATTCACCTTTAACCATTCTTTGGATGAATGTGCTTAGTGTTGTTGTGTTGCTGCATGACCCGTTCCCTCAAGATTCAGTACATGAGCAGATATAATGAGATTGTCCTTTAGAATTTACTGTTATAATTCAGAATTAATTGTTGGCCTGGCCCAGATGCAGCAAAACAGGCCCAAGCCATGATACTACCACCAGTCTGTTGCACAGATGGGATATGCTGGAATGCAGTGTTTAATGTTCTCATTGGGTCACATCCATCAACATAACATTTTTCCAATAGCCTTTTCACTTGTCCCCCTGACCTTCACCAAAAGTTAGCTGGGTAGCAATGTTCTTTTGGGAAAGTACTGACTTTCTCCTTCCAGCCCTGCCATGCACACCATTGCTGCTCTGTGGTCTCCTGATGGTGAACTCATCATGCACATTAACATTAGCCAATGTGAGAGAGGCCTTTAGTTGATTAGAAGTTACCCTGTGTTCCTCTGTGACATTCTGGACTATTATATGCCTAGACCATTGAGTGATGCTTGTTGGCTGACCATTCTTTGGAGAGGGTGAAATAGTCCTGAATTTCCTCAATTTATACAAAATCGTACTGACTGTGGATTGGTGGAAACCAAACTCTTTAGAGATGGTTTAATCACAAACTAATAATTAAATCATAAACTAAAATTTCACCTTCAAATTAACTAACCCTAGAGGTTCACATACTTACTAGATATGTAATATTGGATCATTTTCCTCAATAAATAAATGACTAAGTGTACTATTTTTCTCTTATTTGTTTAATGAAGTTCTATTCCAAGGGGTTCACAAACTTCAAGCATAATCTTTTTTAGATAACAATATTCAACCCACCCCCAAACAACCCTACAACTTTTTCTTGTGTGACAAATTTACAGTGCAATTATTAAAAGTGACATGTATTATGTATCTTCATTTTTTTCTGTGTAACACAGCATTCATCGCTTTCAACATATTACCTGAACATTTTCACGGCAAAAAAAAAAAGCAGTGCTCAAACATGCCTCATTCATTTGCCTTGTTGCTTCCTCCCTGCAATAGCTCCGCGCCCGCCTAGGGGGCGCACCCTGTATAGATGATATAGATGAGCATTCTATAAATGATTTAAATCCAGATTGAATCTAATATACTTGTTGTATATGGGTGATTCATCAATTAGGGGAACTTTTACTCCCGAGGTTATAAATTCACGTTAGAAATACTTTATTACAAAACAAATAACTTAGGTATCAAATATATAATTTATTGCATCACAAAAAACAAACTCTGCACCAAAATCATTATGATTTCCGTTTTGCAAAATGTTTAAAACATCAATACTTCGCTATTTTGGCCTTGTCCCCAACCCAGACGTATTTATAAATTAATTATTATTTAATTACATATTTAAGTTCTACTCAAGCTTAGCTGTAGCATCAATAAGTGTATAAACTTCTTCATCTTAAAATATTTAGAACAAAATTATCACAAAGTTTATTTCTCACAATTTAATATGGGGAAAAAAAGGAACATCATAACATAATTTGACATCATTTCCACACTTGTAAAGTAAGAACATCAGACTTTTTGGGAAAGGGAAACACTGTGACTGGAAAGATACCAACCTACCAGAGAAAACGTCCATAAATGCTGAGCCACAAAGCCATCATTTGGATCATACTATTTTCGATGCAAGGGGGACTGCTGTAATTTCGGTGTTTAAATTATCACGTTTAAACTATATACTATCCATAGTTTTAAGTTTTCCAGCTCATCAGAGACAGACTTCTGTTTGAAACAACAACAACAACAACAACAAAAACGACACCTTGCTATTTTCAGCGGTGCTCTGACTCAATTTAGAGGTGCTTGAGCACCCCTTAAACTGGTCTATGACTGTATAAGTCAGTTACTGGCCTCATAATACGATTGGCTATACAAATAAAGCTTAAGACAAACGTTTGTACATGTTAGAGAAATTCAACCTGGAAAGAAGCGTAATAAATGTGACTTTTATGTAAATGACATGTCGTTTCGCACCGTGACCCGTTTGAACGCTAGGGCTTGGCACCCCAGCCGAGAAGAGGTGGACTTGATCGTTTATTCACGTTTGTCCGCATGCGCACTGCTCCCATCAGCGAGAGCCGGTGTACGCGCTCGCTATTCCCGGAAGCGCGCGCGCGCTGGTGTGTGGTCGCCGCTCCCTCCTCGCGCCATTTAGCAGTCAGTGCAGCTCCCGCTATTGTATTGAGTCTCTCTCGCTTCCACGCAGAGCACCAAGAGGACAGAGGTACCGTTCTTCTTTATTTCACCTCTAATATACTGCTACTGAAGTTTCGTCCGGCGTCTGTGCGCGGCCCGGCTCTGTTCGGATAGTTTTGGGTCGTCGTCTGGCGGTGCTAAGGGTGCTAACGTTAGCGTGGTTGAACTTGTCACCGAGCTGAAGTTGGAGGTTTCCGGCTCGCGCGGCTGAGGAATTGAAAATCCAGCGGTCGTTGGCGAGAGCATCCTTATGTACGTGGACGTATTTAGACGGGCGTTGTGTAATGGTGTGCGCGTACGTTTGCGCAGGTGCGGTTCCAGAGCGAGCTGGTGTTCGTGCAGGCTATCTATCACATGCTGGTCGCACCGGGGCTGGATGTGGGATTCTGTGATTGTAGTAAGATAGACGGATTGGATCACGTGATTTTATTTCTAACAAGTTCTAAGAATCGTGTATAAATCGGGGATATGATCACGGCCGTAAAGTTTTTCTGGTGGCGTCCGATGTGGGCGATCCCCCTTCTTTTCTGGGCTGATGCACAAGTTAGGAGGTCGGCTGTGGGAAAATTGCCGTTAGAGTTCCCACAGGGTTTTAAAGCAAAGCCCGTAAATAGATCCGCGATGAGGCAATCTCAGCTTTAGGAAAGCCGCTCCAAAGCAACCTGCCTGCCATGCGAAGCGAGCTAACTGGGAGAATGAAGCTGGTGATCTTGGACTACGTTCTTCAGCGAGTTGCCTTATTATCGAGCCATACCTAAACGCCTTATTTGTACATGAATCAAGGCTTGGTTATGCCGATCCGCGAACTTTTTTTAACTTCCGACTTAGGCGTTTGTGCACATTTTCCGCCCACCCGTATTACGGGAAATCCAGAATCAAATGGGGCGTGGTTATTCGCAGCAAGCCAATCCGCGGGTTACAGTTGTAGCGCTGACCAATCGGGACACGGGTGGTAGTACGGGTGGAAAAAGTGCATGCAACTTCCTGTTTTCAAAAATGGATCAAATGTGGGATTAATATAATTTTAAAACGATTATCATTCATTCATTAATCGTTAAGCTAAGCAGCGTGCGCGTATGTCAAGTGATGATTGTGTGGAAGGAATTCGATCGTAATTTAAGTAGATGATATATGATGATGATGATGATATATGGCGTCCCGTCAGCTGCTGTTCACGCTATTGAATTTTCATTCTGATCTATTTCTGGTTGATTAACGCTCAGGTCCGGTGGTTGCGATTTTTAGTTTGTGCTTTCAGCATGAGATTGCACTATTCAGTCCTTCTTTGATTGACAACAAGTTGGAGAGATTGACACCGATTGCCGACTTCGATCAGATAATGCAGCTCGAGACATCCGCTTTTGTGGGCTGGTTTAATTTTGAATCACGAACACTGATGGATAATGATCTACACTGCGTGCGCCTTCTGTATTTGAATCTGCCTTCCTTTTCCGTCCTGTGCGTACAGGAGCTTCTAGTTTCTTCTCTCGCGATACGAGCAGGGCGGTGTCTCTCCATGCTGCAACTTCCCCTGTCCAGAAAATCTGGGCGCTTTTCTATTCAGTACAGTTCCAGCTATTGTTTGTTCCTTCAGGTTATGTAGCTTGGTAGTCTGGTTGTGCAGCTTATATCCAACCTATAGGGTGATCCTTCAATTAGGGAAACGTCCCAGGTTGTACATTCATGTAAGAAATACGTTATTACGAAATAACTACGTTAGGTATTAAAATATAGACTGTATTGCATCACGATAACCTAATATTTCCATTTAAATGTTTTTAAAACATCTACACTTTGCTCGTTTGGACTTGTACCCAACTAGCTTAAACGTCTGTGTTCCAATAAAATAAAAAGTCAGTAAGACTTCATTAAAATATCACAATCTCTGTTTTAACTTAAAAGACTGCTTTTTGTTCATATCTATACAACCTTTGCATGTTTTTTAATATTTGAAGGTAACAATGGAAATAAAGGCTGACAAGGGAGCACATGTGGGCTGCTTAGTGGTTAAGGTACTGAACTGTCAGGGTTCAAACCCCACCTCTACCAGGCTGATGCTGATGGGTCCTTGAGCAACCCTGAGCCGAAAATAGCTTGGATTGCAAGATTGTATGAGTCGTAAGTTGTTCTGGACGAGGACGCCTGCTAAATGACGTACATAAATGTCGCTGTGACAGTAGAGTGACGTCTGGAAATGTGATTTAATCATACATCTGATCATAGGTTTATTCAGTGTCATTACAGTTTCCACCGCTACGGCAGTATTTGATCTCCCTCCCCTCCACAAAATGTTTACATTATGTATGTTTAATGTGCATCTTGTACTAGCTATTGACTAGCTTTGGTAAATCCATGAGTGTGCATCTTTGTTCTTGAAAAAGTGGAAATTGTCATTACCAACACGTAACATGTTTTGTCGTGCCACTTGCCAGACAGTTTTAAACTACTCAAATTCTATGTAAGCTCAGTTGTGGCAATCATTTTATCTTGTCATAATTAAAACAGAATTATTACTAATTTTAATTTTAAGAAGTTAAGATTCTTAAAAAGAACCCCCGACTGAAGAATCGTCTGTGTAAAGAACGATTGAAGGTTGCGAATGGGGGCGTATTCCACAGAACATGTAATGCCAAACACATTGATGGGCATTTCATTTGGTCTTCCAGCCAGAGGTTGGCAGTATAATATTGTACATTTAAAGAAAACCTTAACCATAGGTTTAATAAGAAAGATACAGGAAGATAAACCTCTTCTTCTTTTTTCCTCGCGGTCCAAGTCCCGCTTAGTGCGGGGTCCGCTCGCCCACTACCATTTGATGCGACCGAGAATACTCCAGGCGACACGTCACTCCATCTGTCGCCAGAGACCTCATTCAAACCAGGCCAATTTAGTGTAATCAATGAACCTAACATGCATGTCTTTGGACTGTGGGAGGAAACCGGAGTAAACCCACGCAGACACGGGGAGGACATGCAGACTCCACACACAGTGGACCCAGGCCACTCCACCCTGGGATTGAACCCAGGACCTTCTTGCTGTGAGGCGGCGATGCTACCCACTGAGCCACCGTGCCGCCCTATACAGGAAGATAAACCATCAGTATGTAAAAGATTACCCTACAATCCAGTTACTCTACAATCTTGGGCAAAAAAATAAGTCAGCCATAAATTGGCAGGTTATTAAGCTTTTGATGGTCCTATCAAGTCATTGGTTAGAAATTTAGAAAGAAGTAAGAAAGTGTACTCCTGAGTGCTGTGTCAGGCTGAACTGAAACCTTCTCTTACATGTTTCTTCACAAGCGAAGTGAAAGACTGGGTGGGATGGTGAGAAGCTATCGGGGTTTTCATATGAAATAAATGGGATATTGTATATTTCATGGTGTTTGAAGAGCCATGCAGGGCGTTTCTGTGTGAAAATGGGTGGGCTTTGATGGTACATCCGATGCATCAGTGCACAACTCAAACGGGTCAGACAGACATTTGTTATAGAAAAAAGAATGACATGGCAGTTTACGTCTTACCATACTTTAGCTTCTTAGGCCAGTATCTTTAGCACGAAACAGCGCACAGACTCCAGAAATGTTGTGATGATTTTAACCACAATTACTGACTTCAGCTGGTATAGTTAACATTATGAATGTTGATATTTGGAGCCGTACCCAACGATTGAATGACGTTATGTTGTAACAGTGTAATGGTCACATGCTTCCTCCTAACTGAATTTGCTTCACAGTAATGTCTTGTCATGATGATTCTTCAGACATTAATCATTTGTCTACATTTTATTATCAGCCTAATGAATAAGTTCATACATTTTATCATAGCTGGTAGCCAGTGTACACTGAGTGTCAGCCAAGTGATTAGTCACATTGCGGTTTAGATGATGTTAGTAGCAGCAAAACAACTTCAAGTACTTATTAAATAATCACACGACCTTTACAGTTCATGGCTGTATCAAATGTAAATAAATGTGGGAATGCATTAGTTGTGTGTCAGCCATCACAATTACGCATCTGCTGCACAATGGTCTATGTACCGTCGTGAAAGACGGCAATTATCAGTATTGACACCTTTAGAAGATTTTAACCAAAGCAGAAACGATCCTTAAATTCCTTGAAGTACTAGACTTGTAATACATATTTAATTACTCCACAACAGTTCCAATGGAAATGCAGGTATGCATCGTTTAGCGTCGATCCGATCAACGTTCGTTTGCTTTAACGTCCGAGATTTTTATATAAGAATTAGAACCGGAAATAAAAATCTGACTTGCCTACAATACATCTAATGTGTGTCTGAAGGACAGGCAGAAAACAACATGGTAATGGTCCTTTCGTTTTCCTTATCTGCAAGTGTTTAAATTTGTATAAAATATACAAAGATAAGAATCACTATGTTATACAAAACACTACCATGCTAAATGTTTCCATATTGTGCGTTAATTAATATTGTTGTTTAAAATAAAACATTATCCCCAAAGTATCTAAACCATTATGTGGCGATGGTAATGCCCGGTCAACGTCCTGTTTCACAGAACATAACTCAAATGGTCCACAGTGCATACCTGTATTAATAATAATTTAAAACTTCATATTGTGTGTCAGCCTTTTTAATGAATAAGAATTAAGTTGCTTAATTTGTACGTCAATGATTGAAGGTCCATTTCATTACTGAATCTCTACCAAAAAAAGCTGGAAAAATGTTGCTCAAGTCTAACAATTGCTTGCATTCGCCAGAAACATAAAATAAATATAGCATTACCGACAAGTGGACCTTCATTTCCTGAAGGAAATACTACAGTGCTTGCAAACGGCCTTATCAAAGTCTACCACAATGGCAAAACTCATCACTGAGTACCTAGTGAGCACTTCCTCAGCTTAGCCGACTTAATAGTGAATTAATAATAGCTCCTAGGGAATAAACTCGAACCATGCCTTCTAATGCATTTCCTGTTCTCTGAAAACACATGACACAGGTCACGCACAACAGTTTGAATGGTATCTGTACGTTAAGCTGTTCAGGTATTAATCACATGTGTCGAAGAAATGGAAATATGAGGGATAACAATATAAGCACTGTAATTTACATTTGCAGCATTTAGCAGACGCCCTTATCCAGAGCGACTTACAATTGATACAATCCAAGCAATTGTGGGTTAAGGGCCTTGCTCAAGGACCCAACAGTGGCAGCTTGGCAGAGATGGGATTTGAACCCTGGACCTTCTCGTCCATAGTCCCATACCTTACCCACTAGGCTACCACAGTCCCATAATCATTATACTAGCAAAATATCAGTCTCTGAAAGAAAGCTGCATGTAAGCAGACTTCATATTTGTGCAACTCGAGAGGGGTGGTAAAAGGGAACTCGTGTAATGCCGTTCAAAATGAAGTGACTGGAATGAAAATGAAAGGGTACATTTGAAAACGGTGTAATGAGCAACTCAACTGTGCCCCATGTAGGCACCGTGACCCCCTTTCAGTGTTTACCACATCCTTTTGCTCTACATTAAATCCAAAACAGTGAGCATGTTCGTTTCTGAATGCATTCAATACTTCAGTAATTGTAATTTGTATTGCGTGTTTTATCTATGAAGCGCTTGCAAACCCATCTTTGGCAACCCATTTTATCATTTTGAAAGTATATATTTTTTCCCATGTGAGAGAATGGTGATGATGACCCTCCCTCACTCTACTCCTCTCGTACTTATTCGTTTTGCCATATTGTGAGAACGATCTACTGACAATCGGACTGCAGAGAAACAGAGAACATCTCTCTGTAGTATCACGTTAGAAGACATGGACACGGCGAATATTTTCCAAACACGGACCAGGTAAAGCATCTCCATTTTCTTATTAATATATTAATGTTTTCTCCGACTGTGGTAGCAGCCTTAAATTCTGTGAAAGCAAGCGGCAACCATGCTGGTATGGTAGCTACAAGACTTGTGTGTTCAGCACAAGAAACTTGATAATTTTATAATGTCCGTAATTAGGGATACAACGGATATTTGGCAACCAAAAAAAAAAACTAACAAAAGTGGGGACAAACTCATAAATTTAGGAGTTTATACCAAACAATGGTGTTTCCGAGGACTCGTAAATACAGCAAACATGTCGGCTGTGTGAAAGCAGGGCTCTGCAGTGTGAGCGTTTTGTTTGCATTTGCGCCGCCTTTTTATACAATACTTATATAGGAGCACTGTAACGAAACAAGATTTATCGTTCAAGATTGAAATACGTTTATCGGTTCTGTCTCATTACCTAGTGAGGGTCCTTGCTCCCTACTTCCATTGTAGGGCGTTCTCTTTATAAAGCTTCCTAACAGGTAATGGAATCCTAAAGCTGGTTAATGAAACAGAATACTGTGCTACTGATTGCATCAGCAAAGTTTTACAAGTTTTTATTCTCGTCGTTGCCATTTAACAATGTTTTAATCTTTCCTTAAGGCTTCTTTATGGAGGAACAGATAAAATGTTCATAGAACCTACCGTATTTTCCGGGCTATAAAGCGCACCGGGTTATAAAGCGCGATATCAACGATCGACTGCTAACGGATCTATTATCATACATAAAGCGCACCGGGGTATAAGACGCATGAAATGAAATGAAACTCTTAAGTTCCGTCGGAAGCTCAGTTTGGTCTTTACCTGGCGCAGGGCGTCTTCTTGCTTTCTCCACTTCCGTACCATTGATTCGTTAATGTTGAATTCTCTCGCAGCTGCT